>RPOG01000002.1:2205609-2480609 GCA_008086565.1 Thalassoma bifasciatum
CAAATTTTAACTGACATTTACAAAAAGCTGTTGACAGTGATTGTATCTGAATGTATCATAAGTGATGTTAGCAAGATATCTTAACTGAATGGAAAGACTTGAGAATTTCATTGACATAGCTTTGACCTTCAGGTCTCCTTTGAAAATTTGCAGGACCAAGAATTGTTTGCTTCACTAAGTTCTGTATAAAACAAATATATCCACTGTTACTGCTTCAGCAAGCCCTGAATGATGGACATACACAATGTAATCATGCTTCAAAACCCTTTAAATTTTTCCTTCAGTGGTTATGTCTTTCAGGAGTAAAATTTTCTCACTCTGCACTCTTTTTCATTATTGACACAATATCTTTGTAATGACTGTAAAGTGTGTAAATATTTGTGACTGTATTGACTGTAAATAGTTTATATGAGGCATATTAATTTTTGATTTTGTTGTACTGCTCAGGAGACATTTTCGAGTTACATCAGCTTATAGCCATGGTTTTCAGGAATCCACAGAGGTGCAGGACTTCTCTTTGAGAAGAGACCACAGAGAGAAAAATGTGACAGAAGCAAACAACAGCTAGAAACTGCGTGGGATTGTGAGGGTTAAAAAGGAGGACATTTAAGGAAACACTTGCAGACATTAGTTGTGGTAAGATATGACAACAGATCTCATTTCATTGGCTAATTTCAAACCTCCATAAGTTTTTATATTTTTTTAATAAAGCTAAGTCACATGGTGGTAGTAGCAAAATTTTGAAAGCAGATGTAAACAGCAGTTTAAGAGTTTTCTGGGACTTAAGTTTTATTGATGGATAATGAAAAATGTCCATGAGAGCAGAGTAATAATGATCATATAAAGTCTTAGATGTGTTCATGACCCTCCTGAGGATGATAAATGACTGGTGTAAGTCAGAGATGTGAGAATGTTGGGATGTTTGGATGGATTGTTCATTGTTTTCTCTGACTTTAAACTAAAGAGCAACAGGTGTGTATCAATAAAGAGCCTCGGATACTTTTCCAGTTTCTTCTGTGATCGGTGGAGGCAACCTTTTTCCTGAATGTCACAATATTAAGATGAGCAATCAGTACGTTTTTGTCGGCATGCTTTGTGCTTTATTGCCTTCTGTGATAGGCTCCTCACTCACCTTCAACTTCATCTCTGTTCCTGAGAGTTTGGAGAGCTTGGATTGCATTTGTGTTGCGCTCTCTCTGAGCTGAGGGGGGCTGAATCTGCGGCAGCCGTGAAGCCTCCAGCAGCAGTGACAAACAGACTGATGCAACACTGAGACACTGACAAAGAGGTTACACACACATACACGCACACACACACAAGCACAGACATAAAGTTCAGCTGAGACTAGAGGAGGTGACAACACTGATGCTGATCCTCTTTCACACCTCCGTCAGAGATGCTCGGGTGTTAATCCTCTCCATCTCCTTCATTTAACAGCAGCTCCTCTGCTCCTAATGGATCGCTCTGCAGTCTTTAAAGGCCGCCAGAGGAGTGTCAGAGATCCAGCCTCAATGATAAAACATAACACACACTCAGGATGCACATGGAGTGTACAAAGAGAGGATTACTGCACGCTGTGAGTAGAGGATGACTGACAGGTGGAGTCACAGGAGGGTTTGCTTTAGATCAGTACGTCAGTCATTCAGCAAAGAGCAGCACTCATTTACCCTCTCTGTCTCCCTCTGTTTCTCTGTGAATAAAGGTTTCTCAGTAGTATACAGAACTGGAGTAGAAAAGTCCAATGGATGTTCAGATCTAAAGGGAAATCAGGTTTTAATTGAGGACTTCTTTTAGGGCTACAGAAATAAATCAAAGTTTCCCTCAAGTTTGTTTTTCATGTCTTCTCCTGTTTCTCCTGAGGCATGCTAAAAATAATGTAGAGAAAATGCATATGATGGCTGCTGTTCATCTATCCAGCTGTGAGGATCTTTATTCATTATTCTAAATATGCAAATGTCTTAAATCAAAAGTCTCCTTAGAGCTCTGTGTTTTGCAATATTTAGGTCAGGGTACAAAAATGAACAGATAAATGAAGGTCAGGGGGAGAGGTGTGACGCTGAACGTGACCTGAATCATGTTCCATTACCTCCTCCTCCTGCAGGAACCTTGAGTCCATGTCTGAAACAGAAACCATTAAACACTCAGCTGAGCTCAAAGTAGGTCAGAGGGTTATATTCAGACTGTATGTACTGTATATTTATGCCTGATATGAAAATGTGTCCTGGAAGACTTACTCTCTGAATTTTAATGCTCAGGCTGAGTCTGAATCTCATATTTTCTGTCCACAGCCTGACACACTGCCAGAGACACAGCCTCAGGGATTATGCTGCACAGCTTTAATTTCATTAACATACAATAATTGCCTGAAGAAAGGGAGAAGTGATAAACCGCAGCTGTCTGCTCCAAAATGTGACATTTATTCTCCCCTCAGAGTTTCTGCTGCAGTGTTTCCCTCAAAACTCATTTCAAAGGGCTAAACGTCATATTTCACATCAAATCATGTTGGCATTTTTAAAACGAAGCCGAAGAGCCAGCTCTGTTCTGTTGGCATTGCAGACCTGGAACATCTTCAACAGTGAAATTCACTGAAATTTCTTCAACAAAACACTTGATCTCTATGACTTCAAAAGTGTGAGAAACTGATCAGACATACACTAATATAACACGTGCATGACCCTCATTTTAATTGCAATTTGTAAACATAGGAAAATACATGGTATCAGGTAGGAGCAAAATCATAAATGCACTTCCTGACAGTTTTTTTTACCCTATAAACCAAACTAGGACGTTTCTCAAACCCCATCCTGCTGCTCTCTGAGACTTCCAGTATTTATACATCTTGTACCAGTGCTCCTAAATCACAGGAATCACAGGAATCACAACACTTCTGCTGTGAAAGGTCATCTCAAAGTGGCCCTCTCATCAGGTTTTTCTGCAGTGTCTGATCTAAGTTAGATTGTGAGCCGCTGCACTGTAAAATCAAAAAGCTTTCTTGACTCAAAATTATGAGTTACCATTATGGAGTCATGAAAGTCTTTGGATCTTTTTTTTTTTTTTTTGAAGTAACTGTTACATAAAATAAAGTAATACCTGATTCTACCTAGCATGGCATTAGCACAAAAGCTGCAAACTGATGAGGCTCTACAAAGATGTCAGTAGCACAGGCTTCAGGGATTTAGCTTGGTAACTGAGGGGTTGCAGTTTCAAGAGTTGGCTGATAGTAGATAGTTAGTATAATTTGCACTGTGGAGGCCCCTGACTGCTAACTTAAATGTCAAGCTTGGCTATTCATTGTGGCTGCCTCTACAATGGACCCCTTCCTCCACACACACACACACACACACACACACACACACACACACACACACAAACACAGTTCACAGATATTACACAGTGGTGTATTTGCAAGACACATTACTGTGAAAGCTTACTTTAAGTTAAACTTTTCTTAATGTAATAAAGAGTGCTTTTGTAAATTTGAGAAAAAAAATCATCTGGGAACACCAATAGTTTACTTTACGACTACAGTCTGAACTGAGTCACAGGTGCATGTAGCAAAATTATTCTGGTGGTTAAGATAAATAACACAACCAGCAGATGGAATTTTAAGAACTAGTGGAAATGCTGCAAAAGAAAAATGATATGAATGTATTTTATGTTAAAATAAGAGTGTAAGAGTAGTACCACAACATCTTTCAAATTTCAGATTCCTTGAATTCATTACCCTTCAAAATTGATAGAGAACAGGTCGGCACAAACATAACTTGGCAGGCAGGTAAATTTATCTCACACCTGAGCTGTGCTGCAGAGTTGATGGATGATCTTCTCTGTAATGTTCACCAGCAGCGACACCTCTCCCATTAAAAGTGTCACTTCATCCATTGCCAGCACAAAAGAATCGATTAGTGGTCATAATGTTAATTGATGCGCATTATGATTTTGAATCATAATTTAGCTGCTAATCATTGAGTTTCAGCCTGATTTAGAGAGTTAGAGTCACTTTGGATTGAAACATGGAGCCTGCCTCCCCGTTAATCATTAATAACAGAGCAGCATCGTGTCAGCGTCACAAGCTGCTGCCTTAGATTGATTTCTGCAGACACTGAGAGGCCTCGCCGTGTTTCGATTCTGGCTGCTGTTGTGCTTTCTCTACAAACCGCCACATCGACGTTTGCATCATTCTTCCTTTGCAAAATATAGATTCAGGCTGTGCATGTCAATGAGCCCCTGAAATGGAAGAAGCCCCATGAAAGGCGACATTGTTCAATAAATCCTGGCTGTAGGTTCATGGGGTGATGAAGTGACAACTGACAGCGGAGTCCTCATGAAGCAGACGGCTCATCAATCCTCAGCTGGAGGGAGCATGTCAGCATTGTAGGACGATCTCATCAGTATGGTATTTTTCTTCCTGTTTAAGACTGTGTTCATCCATCACAGCTGATATCTCACACACTGCTGATGTGACGGCGTGTCCATATTTGTGTTCACGCATTCTCAGCTGGGAGGTGAAGACAGTGTTTCAATCACAGATCCAAACGAGGTGATGTTTGTGTCACTGATGGGATTCAAACTTTAATAGACTGAAACAGCTATGCAGAGGAGTTTTGCATGAGTGGTGAGAAAATTCACACTGACCCTGCAGAGTAAGAAAACTCAGGACGAAAAAACAAATGCATTAGGAAGAGAGATTCCTGCAAACATGCATCACATGCAGACATAATCTCTGCAGCAGGTGGTTCATTTGCTTTATAAACTGCGTAGAGGCATCTATATTTATATCAATGTGTTAAAAAAATAAGCTAAAAACTCCTCAACTCACTTGTTTTGTTGTCCAGACAAGGTTAGCTTGGTGATGAAGTCATTTTTAAGGTCTAAATTTGTGATGACGGATCAATTTGCATTTATTTTCAGGCCACTCTGTTGCTGTGTCCACTGACCAAACCTAAGGAGCTGCTTTCAACAAGTAGTCTCTGTGCACTGAACGGTCTGAATACCATCACTTCAGGAGAGTACCATGGAAACACATTCAGGGTTTGTCACAGTCATGGATGAAACTGTGTTTTCAAGGTCTCTGTGAAGCGTTGATCAGACTGCACAGACTCTTCTCGAGCCCTCACACTGATCTCTGTGTGGATCAGCTTTTAATTATGACACCATGCTATAATAAAACATTTACTTCCTTATCCAAACTTTATTTAATGAATGGTAAAGTCTGCGCTCCATGTTTGATGGAATCTTGTGCAGAGGTTGTATGCAAACATGAAACATGGTGCAGACATTAAAGTGAAACAAACATCCAATTTTTGCTTTGGTTTTCTCTATTTACCTTTAATTTCTTATCTCTGTTTGTGAGCCGTAGCACAGTTTGGGAAGTTAGTGTGCCAGTAACTTATCTACATGTGGGTCGAAGTAATATGAGATGTCCCTGCGGGTGTGTGTGTGTGTGTGTGTATCAGGGCCCTCTTTCTGCTGAGTAATGCTGCCTGTCTCACAGCTTCTGATGCTGCTATCAGCTCGTGCACAGAGCAGCAGAGGACCAATTAACAGAGCCCCTGTGAGGCTGCTGGGACGGAGGGTTACACAGAGGAGTGAAAATGTGGTCCGGCTGCTGTATAAAAGGCCTGTCAACATCAGCGCCCCACTCTCTGAGCCTTCAGGTGTGACTGAGGAGTCATTAAAGCAAAATGACATATTCTATTGTATTAATAAGGACAGTGGGTCTTTGTGGTCTCTGTTTCAGGGCAGGTGGAGTGTGCTGTAGCTTGGTGAAGGTTGACATGTGTGATATATCTGTTCATTTTGAAAGCTGAAGTACCTGTGAGAGAGCAGCAGGTTCATAGGAAGCAGCTGTGAGGAGGATTCAAATTAAACCTCCTCCATTCAGCTCTTCTGCAAGTAGTCCTCCTGCTATGAGTGGCACGGGCAGAGAGTGAAGCAAATTACCTCAGAGCCTGCAGAGATTTGTCTAATCACCTCAAAGCCCTGGACAAATAAGAAGCATCCGCAGACACGCTGCCTGCGCCCACAGGAGGTGTGAAATGTCAACACAGAACAGCAAATACACAATCAGCTGGCTGGAAGTCACATACTGCACTCCTCTCCACTGTCGGGCCCCTGTGTGCTGCTAAAGGTAGAGACGCCGCAGAGGGGACATACACAGTTATGGCCCCATTCACACAGATCCTCCACAGACCCCACCTTCAATAACTGCCATTCATTATTTCACTTTCACTTTCACGTCATGGCCCAGTCGACTCAGTCCTATTCTCCTCTTTAACATCACACTCCTGAGCCCCATTAACACAGATTACATCAACTATCATGATGGTGTTTTATCTGTTTACAATTCCCCACAAAGTTTGCACTCTTGCTATTAATTCATTCTTTACTCTTCATCTTCAGAAGTGAAATCAGGTCTGACTTGTTTTTTTGTGCCCTCATTTTTCTGAACTAATTTGTCTTCATTAAAATTCTCGAAGTGATGGATTTCTTCATCGATAAAGCAAGATGTTGGATTTAGACTGACCAGCTAGCCCAGCAGTCAGAAAACCTGGTTGTTACTAACTAAGAGTCTTCAGGTTGTGGCTAAAGTCTTTAATATCCTCATCCCTGTGCTGGCTTCTCATGTCCCTGATGTCTGTTTTCTATGTCTGTTTATATCCAAGTTGTTGAGCTCTAGAGTTTCATGGGTGCTGACACTAACCAGAGACACAGATCCAGCTGGTGGAGGGAGGCTGCAATGTTGTAGCATGTCCAAACATCTTTCAGTACAAATAAGATGATAGTGCTTTCTCCCTTCATTTTGAGATTTTGTGAGCTGTGACTTTCATCTGAAGGATGAAGCATGAAGACAGGTAGTGATCAATAAAGAGTGACATGCTCTGATAACAACCATTTGACTGTCTGAAAGCTGCTGCAGGTTTGGCATTTACAGATATACTAGAAGCACCAGAGTCTTGACACATCGATGACCTTCCAGTGATGAAAGCAGCAGAAAAGATGCCAGTCCAAAGTATTCACAGCCCTGTCTCATAAGAATCCATTTTCTGCCAGCTTGTATGTTGTTCAGCAGTTTGACACTTCTAGTTTTCAGCTCTCTTTCTGTGAGCAGGATGCTGTTAGATGTTGTCTTTCTGTCCATGATGCATCTCCTCATTAGAATCCTGTTTTCTCTTCATCTTGCTTTAATGCACCGAACTCTTAATCTGTCCCGTCCCTGCTCTTTTTAATATTTGAACAATTCGATTCCTGCTGCCCAGGGAGTGCTAATTCTTTCTTTTATCATTTCAGAGCTCTTGATGCTGTTATTGTGATATTTGCATATAATGTGATTCCTGTTAGTGTTGCATTATTTATTCATTCGTTGCTGTGTTTGTGTGCACAGAGGGCTGCAGCTTCTTTCCCCTCATTTAACTGGTCAGAAAGACCCAGAGAACCTCAGGAAATCTTTGCGCATCTGTGTGAATACGAAGTAGCAGGATGCAGATGATTTCCCAGGCCGTGACCTCCTGAAATAATGAGTAAACATACGGAAATGATGCACTCCGTTGCAGAGAACATCAAAGAGGATTAGAGGGATATTTCAGATATTTTTGGATTTTTTGACGTCTCATAAACACTTAATTTTCTTTTGTTCTTCCCCTGAACGAGATGTTCTTATCAGCTGAGGAGTAAACAGATGAAAGATTTACATAATATACCAGCAGAGCAGCTCTGAGGTGAAATGTATGCAGCAGAAAGAGTACATCCTGGTGATGATCATGCAGACTCCTGCTGGGTTTTCAGAGGAAAATTCAAACATATTTCCATTTGGATCTTGTTTGTAATTACATATAATAATTAGTTCTATGCAGAAAGTTTGATAAATTCTTGGTTAAGTTAATGCAATGAAGTTACTTGAAGGGAAGGGAAATCATGGACTTACCATTACTAAGAGCCCATGTTGTAATACTTGAGACCACATCTTGTTTTCAGATTTTTACAGCAGCTATGAGGAGAATCCATGTGAAGTGGATTGCAGCCACTCCCTTTGGCCGGAGGACTTGTGCAAGCTGTTGTGATGTATTTGTGATGAAAGTGAAAGTGAAAGTAGATCGGATTGTTCTTTTAACAACTTTTCTATGTTCAAGACGAACTTTTTATCAACAGCACTGTTGTTTGAAACATGGCAGCAAGTGCTTTGTGAGCATGAACCGTAGTTTTGCAGCTGGCTACATTTAGCACTACTCACAGCTAGATGCTCTAAGACGTATCTGTGTCGTGTAACATTGCTGAATCCTGAATATGCCCTACCACTGCTCATATACCATCTTCATTTTATTGATTAGCTGTCAGGTTTGAACAGATCACTGCAGTAAAACTGCTGCATGTGGGTTAGGAAGAACATCATCCCAAACAACTCACCCAAGGTTTTAGCCTTTAGCTCATGCTCTTTCACCCCTGTTTAGCATTCCTGTGCTCATCTGTCCCTTTTCTGTCCAACAGTCCAGCTCTTGTTTCCACATTTACTACTAAATAAATTACAGGACTCGTTTTCAGTGGAGAAAAACACAGATGTCTCTTCTTGCTGTTAATCTTCATAGCCGGTGTGGTGTTGTCATACAGACTTTGGCATGCTGTCAATCAATCTTGTCCAGTCTAACCTGTCTAGTCCCGATCAGTAAGCTAGGATTTAGCATTTAAAAGTAACCTATTTTAGCGCTGTTAATCTCATTTTAAGTTGGGGGTGATGATCAGGTATTTTTCTGGATGTGAGACTTTTTCAAGATCACTTCAAAAGTCCTCACAGTCCCTTTAGAATAAATCTGGACTTATTGGTGGATTTAAATAAATAATTAAATAAAAGGATTAATTATTTGGGAAGAATTTAGTTGAATAAAGTAGTTTAGTCTTGGCTCGGATAATGTGGTTTTGAGAACATCATGAGTAAGAGCATGACATCCCCATGGACAAACTAAAGAGTAGTTTCTCTATCCTGTTGGTGAGAAGTACACATCTGGAAAGTGTATCTTTTAGCCTCTCTCTCTGACATTGTTGTGCAGACTTATGCAGACTTCCTGTGGAGACACCTCGATTTGGTGATCAATAAATTTGTCTTGTTGTGCAACAATCAGGCCTTTCATTTCTGCTTCTGTTCAGCTTTTTATTGTCCATCGAAGCTATTTTTTTTCATACATTGAGTGGAAAATTCCCCCAAAGGTTTTTCAATCTTTCGCGCCAGTTGACCCCCCACCCTTCTTGGATGAAATTGTTCCAATACCCTGGTAACATTTCTCTTTGTAACCCCAAAACTTCAGCAGCTTCTTTGCTCTTTCCATCTCATTCTGCTGTGAGCATCAGAACAGGAGATGTGAGCGTCTCTCGCCGGGATGGAGACCGGATGTCAGGGTCATCATGTCAGCACTGCTCGCTGCTCATTCTGCGTGTCTAATAGGCTGTTCCTCTTGAAGACTGCTGTGAACTGTGTCCACTTTAGTTCTCAACAACAGAGGAATAATACAGAGAAAGATAGCTGCAGGGAAAAAGACAGAGGGTGTGTGAATGTGTGTTCTCTGGCATACAGATGCATTCTTTTAATCTGTGTGACTGAATCCGTACCAGCAGAATGCATCGCTGAGGAGACCAATACAAATGCACACACATACACACACACACAAGCACACACATTCAGAGGGCTTGTTTTCCTGCCTTGATTCCCACATAAAGCATACATTTGAAGAAGAGTGTTCAGGCTTTGTGGACAGAATAGATTCAGAGTCCTTGAAGACATGCAGCCTGAATATTTGGTTCAGCTTTGTTTGACCTTTTGTTCCCCATATAGTATTAACATTCTGCAGCACAGACAGTTAGCACATGCTGAGTGGCTAAGGATGAAAAAAGAGGCTCCTTTTCTTTGAACTCGAACTACATGCTGAAAACTCTCCTCCAAACTTGTCTTACCCTTTCTCATCTGCACGTTTTCCCACATGTAAAAGTGAATGGATGGGCTTGATTTGCATGCCTTAGGAGTAAAACTGTAATATGATTGTGTTTCTAAAACCATAATGATTGCTTCGGTGACAGGCGACAATTACAGAACTGTAATTCTTAATCACAGCTCCTCGTTCAGCCTATTTCATCCTCCTTCTTCTTTCTAATTGAATTTCCTGCAACATCCAGGATACACAAACACTCATTTCATCACTTACATTTACCGCTTTACTTACACACACACAGACACACACACACACATGCTCTCTCTCACACACAGAGGCATCCATAAAGACACTAATGGATCCTCTTGTAGTAGTTAATAATTAGCAGGCCACGTCTGGAGCCTGTAGTGGAATCAGCTGTTAATCTGTTCCATTGACTGAGCCGAGAAAGCAAATTAAGGAGCTAACGAGCGCCATGACATTATTCAACTAAACGTGATCAATCTCCACAGATCAGCCACAGCCTGCACGCTATACACACACTTAGACCCACACAGACACTCACACAAAGTTATATATAATTTCAGAAGTGAAATACTGGACCTAATCGATAGTAACAGACTTTTTCTCAAAGGTTTATCTTCAGCCTCTTCAGATGTAAGTCACTCCAAGTCTTTGGTGGCAAGCATGAAGCGACTTAAACTCTTAAACTTTTGTTGAACCAACACAGGATTTTATAGCTCTTAAAAACCGTCACACTTGTTGTATGAATTCTAAGAATTGTACAAACAGCAATACTTACACCATCAAAAAAGAAAAAAAAGAGAAGTGGAATCACACACAGTTATACAGGGTCTCCCCTGGCAAAATTGGGGTCCTAAGCAGAATTTAATTTTAGGTCCCCCAAGCCACCCACCAGTTAACAAAACATTCAATAACACTTGTTTCTTTTTTTTCCTCCAAAATGGATTGTGGTGCCCAACACACAGCGCGAGTTCTGCGTGTAGGAAGTTCAACTGCAGTTACAAGACTGACGCAACAAAATAATACATAGCTGTCCAGATAGTTTGCAACTTTGCAGAGATATCTTGCATTTGTACTCCACTCCACACTGTTGAACTGGCTTTCCAAGAAAACTGCATGTTTAGGTACATGGCTACATATTGAACAGAGTCAGCAAAAAGTCTATATCTGAATACAGAACTGCACAATTGGAAAGTCAGCTTGCTGAGTCAGATTCTTGTTCCTTATCTTGCGTATCTCTGCAGGTTTCAGCTTTGCAGTTGTACTTTTTTCCATGGCCCTTAATTCCCCAGTTAATAATCTGCACCACCAAATTCTCCTTAAATCTTTTGCAAAAGCACAGAAGTGTAGAAGAAGAAGTGAAACCCTTTTGCTTCCTATTGTGTTCTGCAAAGGCATGACTTTTGCTTTTGCAGTGTTTAAAGAGGGAGTGTTGTGCTTTTTTCAGTCTTTATTCTGTCCCTCTGGTGCAACAGTGGTATCTTTACATTATTTGCAGCTCATAAAAATCTTTATCATTCTGCCCCTGGTGTTTTCGAAAACCCTTATTTTAGGCTTTGTCTGAAACATTTTGTTAGAGCTGTCTCTTTAAGGCCCCCAGCTCCACAAACCCCATTACCTCTGATTGGCCATCCCTCTAGAGGCAATGAACAGACTGCCTGAGGTCTCCATGTTCTGGTGGAGGTCTTATGCAGAGTGACATGTTTTGATCAGCTCACAAATAGATTCAGGGATTTCGACAACACATGAATATGCAGAGGTTTGAAAATCTGCATATGCTCAGTCTGAGCACAATTAACATATGGGAAAACAGAATACACACTCTAAAAAGTGAGATTTTAAAGAAGAGCCTGTTATCTGCACACACTCATTGACAGTAACTCCATGGGGGGGGCTTCCAGACCCAGAGAAGATCACTATCTTTGTCACACACACCTCTCCCTATTTCCACTACAACCTCAGTTATGGTTGTTATCAGGTTGTGTGAATGTAACCCAGAGGAGCGGTCGACTTCCTGAACTCATTAAGAAAACACACAGTCGTTCCAGCAAATATAGAACACATTATCTTGGAGCACCATTAGACTCATCGCTGCTTCCTGGTATCACTGTGAGGTCAAACTGCCTTCCGTAGAATATCTGCTGACGAGTTTACCATTGATCCACTTTACATGATTTCAGCTGAGCCTCATCTCTACACGCCTGTATCGGAAGCAACCACCCGACAAAAATCAGCAGCAGCAATTAAAGGCAGTGTCACAGATGATAAACATCAGCCTCAAACACCTGACAACTCCAGATCCATGTCTTAGTCAAAAAGAATAAGGCATCATTTTTGTTTTCTTTGTCACAGAATGATTTTATTTTCACATTCAGTCCAAGGTTTTCTCATTATGTTTTAAATAACAGGCAGCAAATGAAGCGGTGATCAGCAGCAGTTCAGGGTGTTTTCACAAACAGTAACATGATGTATTATCAGGCTGGAGGCAGCAGCCCATCTGGCTGTTTCCAGAGCGACCAGATTACTTCTTTCTAAGTTTGCTGTACGCAGCTCTCCTGACTTCCTCTGAGCTTCACCTTTATTTTATTTTATTATTTTATTTCTGCCTCAACTTAAAGCTTAAATTAATGAAACTTACTTCAAAAGTATCAGGCTGTTTTCAGTCCTCAGGCTTAATGTCACTTCAACTGTCTTGACAAAACAAAGTTATTTCTCAGTCAAACAACAAAACAATATGGACTGACTTTGACTGGATGTGCTCGGCTGACTCTTTCCTTTTGTCTCTCACAGACACAAACACACATGCATGCTTGCAAACGCATACACACACACACACATCTCACCTTTGACAGATCTGGGTTAAAAACAGCGAGGTGCCAGGCGTCACTGGTTCTCCCTTTCTCCAGATGTTTTCTCTCTAATAAGGAGAATCTATTTTAAACTGACTCACAGATGCTTGACATAAACACACACACAGACAGGAACATGCATGCGCACACTAACTATATGGATAAAAAATAAGGCTTACTGTGTGTGACCATAGTTTGCAGATAGGAAGAAAGCAAGTGAAGAAGTCAGTAAGTTTGAGGCTGATGGACATTTCCAGGAATAAATTAAATATCCTCTGTGGATTAATGTGAATAAAACAAATATTTTTTTCTTTGTAGAAGAAAAAAGTAAGAAACAAGACTAATGGAATTGCCTACAAGCTGTGTATACCCTGTTGGTGAAAGATAACTTTTGCTTATTGTATTTCAAGTCTTTGTTTGTTTTTCTGTAAAGCGACCTTGAGTGGCCTGAGAGGCACTTCAAATAAAATGTATCATTATTATTATTATTATTATTATTATTATTATTATTGTTGTTGTTGTTGTTGTTGTTGTTGTTTTTTATTTAATTTTTTTTTTTGCTAATTTTTTTTCCCAACCTTAGCAGCACTTTAACCTTAAAGAATCCTGGCGGAGTCAGAAGGTCAGAGAGAATATTTCACCAGACAAAAAGGTTAAAGAAGAGACAGATTCAGATGTATTTGTTGAGGGTGAAAGGCTGCTGAGGCTGTCTTTGCTTTTACTGTGAAACATGAATCCTCTGACCCTGCCGGGCTCAGTGTGGAGATAATGTCTGAGTAACATATGGCTCTGATGTTTGGTTTAATGTCCTCATCACACAGAAAGGCTTTGAGTCTGTGTGAGGTCAGAGACTTCAGAGAGACTCTTCCACTTCACCTTAAAGCTTAGGAATGATCACATTTACATTTCAAAGCTCTCTGGACTGAGTCAAAAAAATTCATCAGAGGGTTTTTAGATTACACCACTTCGCCTGCACACATGAAGGTTGTGACATCTCAGAGATTAGATGTGTTTGAGGTGACATTTGATTGGAGGATAAGAAAGAATAGAAGCTGCTGTTTGTCTGTTCATCTCAAAAAAACATTCAGAGCAGAGCAGAGCAGACAGCTTTGCCCTTTTCATGCAAAGTCTCATGTAAAAAAATAGAAATGTTTCCAGGTCACGAATCAAAACAAGAATCAGTGACATTCTTGTCCCCTTGTTTCATCTTAATCTGAGCAATGGAGATGCTTTAATTTCATCCACCTGAGAGGAATCAGAGTCGGATCTGAGCCTGCAGCTGCAGAAGCATGGAGGGTTATTCAGTGGAGAAGAGCATGTTTACAAAAAATCACTTCATCTATTTGACTTTTTTTTTCAACTTTCTGCATGCCAGCTTAAACATTTGAACTCAAAGAGCACCTGTCACTCAAGTGATGCTGCTACATAGAGGCAGAAGTGATGTTTGAAATGACAAAGATGAAGCTGTGGTCTTTCTCACTGGTGGGGGAAAGGAGGAAAAATAAACTTTCTTCAATTTGTTGGAGGAGAAATGATGGCTGAATGTACAACATTAGAGAAATGATGCCGTCTGGAGTCCCTTAGTGAGGATTATTTTCATTTTATCTCCACCTGCAAGTGAAATATCTGTTGATAAAGGATCAGAAGCCCCCCATGCTTTGTCTTTGACCCGGTTTGCTGAGTTCAGGCACTTTAATATGATCATTTTTGTTTTCCTCTGTAGTGTTTTATGTCTCCAGCTGCACTTTGCAGGTGTGTACTTGTGTTTATGTCCTCTGCAGTTCAGTCGAGCACTCAAAGTCTCCCTGGGGTCTGGTTTGTGCAGCAATGTTGCTGCTTTGTGCTTCAAAAAGGAGCCATATCACACTGGAGGATACCCTGTAGGATTGGCCTCATGGGCACAAAATTACCAACTTATGTCCATAAACTGTCAGTAGATTCCTGTTGCAGCTTTGCCAGCAACACAATAGAGTGTTTTAGACTAAAGAAAGGGTCTGATTTTCCTCCCGCAGTGATCAAGGGGCATAGCACTTTCCATCCTTAGCCCTGAGTGTTTGAAACTATCTCTGGGCGTGGTCAGTGGACCTTAAGTGCAGTCCACTCTTTTTTTTGCATGTGAGTAATCTGTAAGATGCATTTCTCCTCTGTGTCGGGACTTCATTTCGTTTCACCTCAGCAGTTTTCTGTCAGCCTGTGATAAAGCTTCACAGTGATGGAGGCAAACTGCCCGTAGTAAAGATGGATAACAGCCAGTGAAGCAGGATGAAGAGAAACACAGGCTGCTGTAGGAGCGCGACTGTCAGCTGCAGACATATGCGTCTTTATGCATGGACAGCTATTGGATTAAAGAACGGCTGTTTAAGCATTTTGTCTCTAGAGACGCAGGGCTGTTAGGCTGCTCTCCAAGGTTTCTCCTAGAGCATGATGGGGAAAAAAACATGTATGATGATGACTGAGGGCATAGTCCCTATGTAAAGATCGTTACACAGACAAAGAGAGCATTAAATGGATGCCATACAGAGAAAAAATCCTTCAACACAATGCAACTTATAATTTCACATCAGGAGGACAACACATAGATTTAATAAATCAAAAATATTTTACAGACAGTTTTAGACATCATTAGTTTATCTAAGTGAATGCTTTTAAAAGTGATTCAGAAATGTAGTCCTGTAAGACTGTAACCATTGCTTCATGTAAAGGAAGTTAGACATTAAAGGTGCCAGAAAAATGTAGATATTTAAAAATTACATCTGGAGACGTCTTATGAACTCATTTCTCATCTTCTAAAGAAGTCTAATCTCCATTTAGGTCTTAAAATATTCCATCTTTTTCTTTTTCTACTTTTGCAAAAAGGAAACTAAATATATGTCAATGACATTTAGCTGAGTTGACGTGATTTTGATTTATTCCTCAGCACCAAAAGCTGCACAAAGCTCTGCGTGAGATAAAACAACTCACAAAGAGAAAAAATTAACACAGTAAATAGAAAAGCAACAACACAAACAGTTTTCAGACCTTTGAACATTCAAAGGCTCAGAGTTAGTTTTTTTTTTCTTTCTAAATAGTATAAGTCCAATTTTCCTGCATTTTGAAGCTCACTGCATGAGTTACTCTGATCTCAGCCTCTCTAATGAGACTTTTGATTCATGAGGACACATAGAGGTGGGGGTGGAGTCCCTGCAGACTTCGAGAGTGTTTTCACTAGAGGGCGCTGTGTCACATTAGGAGAAGCTCTGCAGCTCAGAGGATTGTCAAACATATTTAGTCTTTATAAAAATTAGTAGGAAATTACATTCATGTCTGTTTCTTTGAGTTTGGCTCCATTCTTGCTCAGCTGTGCAGATCCTGTAAGAGGCTGAATCACTGCTCCTTTAACAGGGACTCACCTGTATTGATGCCCTTTGACCTCAGGGGCAAGGTATTGAAGTGCATTGATTTTTTTTCTTATTTTCTTTTAGCCACACATTTGTTCAATGCGCCGTAGAGCCAATTAAAACAGAGCAGAAACAGGTCATAGAACACTTCCTCTGCAGATTTCTGAAGGGATGGGTGTTAAAAATGTTTCATCGTGTGTCCTGAGATAATGGAGATCTGATAAAGTTAGTATGTTTGACAAAAATGAACTAAAAGTAGTTGAACCATTCATAAATTCACCCAAAAACAGAGATTACAAAATACATATTTGATGAATCAAAGATGACTCAGATACTCAGTCATGATTATTTGTAGACTAAAGTTTTCATCTACTTCCAGTCCAGTTTCAGTCAACATTTTCACATCAAATCAGAAGAAAGAACTGGCAGAAAAGTAAACAGAGACCATGGAGAGTTTAAGCTGATATTGGTTTTTAATGTATCAGTTGGTTTTGGTTCATGTTGGTCATTAATTTTCACCTCTTTTATTATATATTTTATCAATCACTTAACTATTAGCACTTCTTTGGTGGAAGGTAAACACTTCTGGTATAGAGTCTTTCCTTCAAGGACCATAAAGTGTCTTATTATATGGTAACCTGTGGTATTATTACACATCTTCAGGTATCATGTCCTGTAGTGCAATAGTACCTATTAAATCAAACTGTACCATCCATTTATCCCATACCGTATCACTTCATGTTTTATCATATCAGATTGCATCATATCAGCTTCTGTTGTATCATTTCGCATTGAGTTGTTATCATCTGTTTCTTCAACTGCTCTTGCAACAAACAGGGTGTGAAAATAACCACACCAAAATGCCAATTCATTGGACAACTGAAATAAAGGTGTTTATACAAGATGAGAGACATGCAAGCAAACATCAAAAGGCTAATTTCTGAATGGACTTCAGATGGATTTTTCTAAAGCAGAGTCAGAATTGCAGGAGCATCCAAACCCTTGAAAGCTTTCATCACAAATCTTAAATTGCGATGCATGTTTGCGTGACTCGTGCACAGTCAGCCTTCATCCGTCCTTTCTGCAGACCTGCTGCATGCTCACTGAAGCAGCTAACACCTGGGTACATTGAGGACAGGCTTTTACGAAACAAACCACCTCAAACAGGGTCGGATACACCCCGATTAAGTCTGAGTGCTGATAGAAACTGGAACATGCAGGTATTATAGAGAAGCTAAAAGCTAAAAAAGACTCAAACAGTGATTATTTCATTGTCTGAGGCTGAAAAATAATTAGTAGCATGTGGACCATGTGAGGTGGTGGAGTGATAGTGGGCAGTGATTAACAGCTGCATGCCTCCTCTGAGAATGAGTCGACACTTTGACGAATGGCCCCTGCAGTAAATAGCTCTTCTTTAGAGAATGCCGAAACACTTCCAGATTAGAAAGCTTTGCAAATAAAGCAGCTGAGAATGGCCTCATTGAGAGCAGCCATTATCTCCTCTAACCCTCTGCTCGAAGGCATCTCATTACTCTCCTCCTCTCTGCATCAGCAGCACGGGGAGCTCCTGTCTGACTCACAACAGATAATTGGTTGGGTCATTGCTGGAGTAACATCTCTCATTAGACTGAGAGCAGAGCTGTGTGGTCAGCTGGTGAGTCCTCAGGGCTGAGCCGCCTGCTTAATCCACATATGTAGTAAATATTTGGAGTGGACACAGTATGGACTATATTTAGAAAAGCTTACAGATTTTTAATGAATGGGATGGATGCCTGAGGACTGGGGCTTGTATCAGACTTACATCTCTGTTTCAGCAGAGAAGGAAGGAAACATTCAAGGCTTCAGCTGAAAACAAATTAGCTTAATCTTACCAGGAGCAGTGAAATATGGCAACATGATGCTGCAATGTTTGTAACTAATTGTTGAGAAGAACAAAGTCTTTATCTGTATTCAGTGGGGTGTACAGACTTTTTAAAAGCCAGGGGTGAAAAGGATAATTAAGAAAAGGCAAATACATTGTGTGTTTTTGCCACCCAAGGGAGCAGTTTTGCAGCACTTGAGCACAACTTTTTGTGTCCCAGGAGGAAACTCAAGCATATTTTGGTTCCCAAAAGGGTACTGTAGCATGAATGTTGGCATCCAAGAGGGAAATGTAGCACACATTCTGGCTCCCAATAGGGAAGAGTGCACTTGAGCTCTTGTTTTACCCCCAAGAGTGCTCTTAGGTTTGAAATTTGAGTCCCCACAATGCACTTTGGCATGTGTTTTGGCACCCAAAAAGGCACTTTATTGCATGCTTTGGCTCCCAAGAGGTTCCAAGAGACGACTTTAGCATGTGTTTTTGTTACCAAGAACACATGTACTTTAGTTCCAAAGAGGACACTTTTGGCACATAATTTTACTCCTGGGCAGTCAGGTTTAAGTGACATTTTGGCTCCTAAGAGTTTACTTTGGCATGCATCTTTGCTCCTGAAGGGCACTTAAGTGCACGTTTTGGATCCCAAGGGGGCACTCCCACTGTGTCACCTAAGCACATGTTCACAAGAGGGCAGATTTTAGTCAGGAATCTGTTTTCTTATAACGTGTTATTCAAAATGAGGGGAACTTCAAAGTATGTGAACAAGAAAAAACATCCTTCTGCTTATCTTTGTAGCTGCTTTTTGTTGTGTCTGCTCTGTTTGACTGGTCGAATAAAAGTCTAAACATGGCATCCACAAAAGGAACCTACTTTGTCCGATTTGCTGCCTCACAAACAAAGTCCTGGGGGAAGCATTTGGAGTGCTGTGCTGCACTTTCTTACTGCCACAGCTCACAAACTGACCGATAGTGTCAGAAGAGCTGATGGGGAAAATAAATGGATGTTTGTTTTTTCTTTATACTGTTAAACCATAAAGAAACAACAGCAAACAGTTTTTTTTCACCCATACTGTGAAAAATGACATAACAATGCAGCTAATGGATCTGCTCCTCCAGCTGCCACTCACTACAGCTGTCATTCCCGCAAACACAGATCTAAAGAGAACAGCAGCCCACAGATTCATACAGCCAGCTAATGCTCACATGTGCTTTACACACGACACGCAGCGTTAGTGCACAGTATGCTCAGCTAGCTGTCCAAACATGTTAGAAAAAGGAAAAACAGCTGTCAGATTCCTCACGGTGCAGCATGGGACAAATCTGACAGCTCTGCTTATCAGCTGGATACACTAACACTCTCTCTCCCTCTCTCACACACACACACACACACACACACACACAAACACACTTAAAGTGGAGGATGGGGTTTTCCTCCAAAGCCCGGAGGTCGTGTTCTTTTTAGACCGGTGACTGATTTTCTGGAGCAACCACAAGAAAGCAAACGCCCACACATGTGCACAAAGAGAGAAAGCATTTATTATGTATGCAGAAATATATTTACATGAGATCCTTTATCAACATTTTATAACATCAGAAAAGCAAAATAAGATGAATAAATGATCAGTTATTCACAGAAGTGAAGAAATGGGTAGAAAAGGTTTAATCTGAAAGCTGCTTTGTGAGAAATTTGTGCTGTATTTTCAGGGCAATGCTGCAGGCTCCTTCTGTTAGTGTCCTTTATTTTCTTGAGAGGCAATATTATGCATTTATATTTATGTTATTCTATGGTTGTCTATTAAGCTTTCCCTGTCTGCAAACCTGTGGGTAATAATGTGCAGCAAAGATTCAGAAGTAAGACTGCACTTCCTCTGATATAAAAAACAAACCTCTCTTTACTCCCCTTTCAGTTTCACATTACCTCCTCCTTTCTCATACCCTTCATTTCTATTTCTCAAACTGACAACAGCAAAAAGTATCAAACTCAGACTCAGATAAGACCATTAAGATTGATGGATGATGGTCAGATTACATCCTGCTGGCGGTGTGGTAGTTTTTACTGACAGGAAAGATTCTGCCAGCAGCCTGTTTGTCTTGATTTGCATTTAAACCAAACAAAAACAACTCACTTCATTCATGTGAATCTTGTGAGAGTGGAAGGTTTTCTGATGACATCAAACAAGGCTAATCTTCGATACACTGAGGTGGATCAGTGCTGACATGCATTGCAAGAGCAACTAAAAGCTGGACCCAAGCAGCAGATAAAGGTTTTCATTCCTTATCAGATAATCCTCCTCCTCTATTTAGAGAATGTTGTACATTTGGTGGTTGTTGCTTGAAGATGCTCTTCAGATGTTCAACAGGTGCTTGGTGTTTGCTCTGCTTTTGCTCAGGTGCCTCATAAGAAATGCACCACGGATGCTTGGTGGATACTCTGTGGATGATTGACGGCTGCATAGTGCTTGTTTTGCATTGATTTATGCGCAATAGATGCCTTACAAACAGTGCCTGGCGGATGCTTGGCAGGTGCCTTGCAAACATTGCTCAGCAGAGGCACAGCAGATGCACAATATTTCCTGTGGCTTTCACTGCACTAGTGTGTGAAAATGAGATGCCAACTCTCAAGGGACTATCCTAAATAAATAGTTCTGAACTGAGTACATTGAGCTGTCTAGTTGCTCTCAACTCAAAGCAAAAAATTGGCAGAGACGGCCTGTATCTGGAAAAACTTGTTGATTGGGACACTTGTAAGCTAAGGTACCACTGTATTTTGCATGAAATGAAAGTCCACTCCCCTGTGAATTAAGTGTTTCCCAGTCACTAACAACCACAGAAGCAGAGGGATGACAGATGGAGTCTCAGTAATAGTCCAGAATAGAGACTCAAAAGAGGCGGAGTTCGGATGCTGGTTTTAAGATCAAGTTTATCTCTGCTCAGATGTCAAACAGCTGTTACTGAGCTAAAATATGGAGCCACAGAGTGTACAGCATGCTAATGTGTACTTCACTGTGTATTCTGGTGGCTTGTCACTGGTCATATCACTGACTGCATGACTTCAATCTTCTAATTTTATTTCCTCAATGAAAGCGTTCATGTTGGAGGCTTGTGACCTTCAATCTCACCCTGAAAAGCACCTTTTGGTTTTTCCATTTACTCCAGACCACCTGCATTTCACACACACACACACACACACACACACACACACACACACACACACACACACACACACACACACACACACACACACACACACACACACACACACACACACACACACACATACACACCTGCCCTAGCGCGTGCAAAATAAGAAATCCACAGAGGACGCAGCTGGTCCTCTGAGGTTATTACCTCCGCTCTCTGCTTTGTCTGAACTCTCAACATGCAGGGACAGTTTTCAAACACAACAAAGATTTTCTCTCAGCATTAGTAACATCCAGCAGGGTTGTCCTTCTGATTGAAACATTGGCTGGGAAAAAGATTTGATTGAGGATATCTGATTTTTCCAAAACAATCTCACTCTGACCGAAGAGGAGTGAGGATGAGAGAGGATGAAGGTTAAACAGGAAAAGATTCTCTGGCTGATGTTTTTTTTTCCATATTTTATGACCCTTCAGGATCATTTTGATTCTTCCTGTGTCTTTAAGTGAAACTTGGCTGTTTGAAGCTCTGGAGCATGTTTTCCCCCTGTGGGTCAGTCTGTCAGTGTTCTGTGTCTGTTGGTGCTGTAAAGGAGAACACACTGGCTCTGCTGTGACCTGAACACACTCTTTGTGGTTTCTGAGGCTCTATTGAATCACAGAGGCTGAAACCACCTGGTTCTTGAACGCAGCAGACTGACCAGCACCGTATCGATCGCTTTTCTCCTGGTCGAGTGATTTTATCAATTTCCCTCAGAGCTTTTACAGGAGCTCTGGAGATAACCTGCTGACTCCTGGGTAATAAAGAAGTGGCACACACAGTGTGGACGTGACAACAGAGTCGCCATCAGGCTCAAGGGGCATCATTGATTATTTCTTCCTTTGTTGTTCCTGAACATGTCCCTGCAGTCTTTAGATGAAATGCTGGCATCCTGCTGTGGGAACAATATCCAGACTCAAGAAAAGAAAGGAATCTTCTTTTGCTTCTGCACAAAGTTGTGTTAGCACCTTAGGTCCTTCAACACCAAACTTGGTCAGACAAAACGAGCATTTTTTGTGCATCTCAAGAAAATGCCTCTCTTTGGTCATGCATCCTTTTTTATAAGAGCAAAGCTGCAAAAAATCAGTTTAAAGATGGGCTGATATTCTATGTGATCATATTTTTATATCAAGATATGATTATTCAGAATCATAAAAAACTTCCAGCTGCTTATCAGAGAGAATTCCTATTTGAATTCAGGGATTTTGGCCTCAACATTTTCAGAAGTAAGTTAATAGTCAGCCTCAAGGGTTAAAGTCTTCTCTGTCAGGGCTTCCACAGATATCAGCATCCAGATTATGGATGGGAGGTTCTTATCTTATACTTTTCAAAATGTATGCTTAACTCTCTGCTGTGATATCATATATTATATATCATGTATTTCCATTCTGGAGTCTGAATCCCTTCAAAAACCAAGTAAGTAAGACAGAGACATTCACATCTGATGTGAGGACTCACTCTGAGGCTGATTGAATCATCCTCAGCTGGACACCGTCCATTAGACAGCTGCTGATCTGGAGCACACGCTTGTGCTCAGCTTCAGCATCAGCTGGTCTGACTCTAGGCAGCAATGCATGTGTGTGTGTTTGTGTGTGTGTGTGTGTGTGTGTGTGTGTGTGTGTGTGTGTGTGTGTGTGTGTGTGTGTGTGAGAGAGAGAGAGAGAGAGAGAGAGAGAGAGGTCAGAGAAAGGTGATAAGAGGAGACAAAGGGAGTGGTGATAACACAGATGGATATTTTATGAATTGAACTGTATGACACTCTGATGAGTTTGATTTATTTCTCTTCTTCTATGAAAAGTCACATAAAGAAATAAATATGGGAATAATAAATATATAAATAAATTGTACTAGTAGCGGTAATAATAAACTACTTCGGGTAAAATTTGGTGAGAGGAATGAAAAGGCAGCCCTGTGATTGACTGGCGACCAATCCAGGGTGTACCCTGCCTCACTCCAGCTGGGATAAGCTCCAGCCACCCACAATCATGAATAGCAGAATAGACAGTTAAGAAAATAGATAGATGGATGGAACGAAAAGGTGCACCTGAAGAATCAATCCTTTTCTTATTGTTAATGATAAGTATCGGGATTGTAGGTTTTGAGTTGATTTAAGTTCTCAGTCGGTGGAACTATAAAAGAGCAGTTAAAAGAAACACCACGATGGGATTTTACTCATAAAATGCAAAGTTCCTGAACACATCTTGATTTTACATTACCAAAATATCTGACCAAATTGAATGTTTGTTGTCTCTCCTGTGGGGAGTCTGAATGTCTGTATTAAACTCCTGAAGTGAATCTGAAATGGTCGACTCTCCTCTGGCTCTTCATGTCGGAAAGATCATCAGGGTTATCAAGAGTCATCCTCTGGGGAATGTGAATGTCAGAAAAAGGGGAAGAAAACAAAATGTGTCAGTGCTGGAGCCAACATCCCCAGAGCCCAGCTGGGGGACTGAAGCTGACACGGGTCACAGAAAGTACAGAATGAGGCTCATTAGTCTGGATTTTTTTTGAGTGATACATTTAAAATCATTATTTTGATTTACACCAAAATAAGCTGTGAGTTATTTAATCTGCCTGCTTTGGAGAAGTTTCAAACCTGACATGAGGGCTGACAAGGGCAGATGAACTGATGCAGCTTGAATAATCTTGATCAAGAGAAACCAAGTGCAAAAAAAAAAAAATGCATCTTCAGAGACACATGCGGAAGCTGAATGCTAGAGAGAAAACACTGTGAATGAAGAAACATGCTGCTAAAAGCATTAAACTTACCTGCACTCCAAATGCAACAATGCATGGCAAAATTTGAACAAAAAATTAAGAGATCTCCATAAAGCTTAAGCTCTGCAAAACAAGGGATTGAAACAGCATCATTCTGAACCTGTAGGGGGCGCTGAGTGGCATAGCTCTATTGTTGGAAAAAAAATTTAGGAACTATTTTTTTTCGTTTAGACACAAGCATTTATAAACACATAAGTAAATGCACTTATGAATCATCTGTGAGGTTTTATCAAGCATCTCAAAATACAAACACTTTGTTTCCCTGTCCATGGTGCTGAAACCTGCCACATGCAGTGTTTGGCTGTTTCTGAAAAAAAAAAAAAATTCTATATCACTCATTCGCACACTTGTCTTTTTCAAGGTAGTCTTTTTCAAAGTAATCCTTTTTTATTACTCAACCTTGTCAACATTTATATGTTACGCAACTGTTTATATCACTCTTCTTGACACCCTTAAGCTTGGTAATTGTGTCCTTTCTCCTCAGGATTCTGAGTTTGTACATGACCTCTGTGTGAATGTCATAAGTTAGTTTCCGCAGCCTGTGAATACATTACAGTTGCCGGCTATATAAAGCACACATCTGGTTCAACTGAGGACAAGAGACACACATTTTGAACTCTTAAGTTGATTTAAGGCAAAGAAGACCCAGTACCGGGACACAATTTACATCTGACAACTGTGTTCCTGTCATCTTTCCTCTTGACAATACTCAAGTAATGGGTGTATTTTCAGCCGCCAAGAGTAAATATGTACTGCACCATCTTTCTAGCAAGACAGGGTTGCCAGGTTTGTATAACAACAATTGAAAAAACAAGCCCATCCGCCACAAATAAACTACCCACACTTGCTTGTTACAAGTAAAAGTAATATCATTACCCTAACGTGTTACTAATAATGTGTTTCCCATGGTCCCATGGCATCATGCATGAAGGATTTTAGTGCTTTTGTTTTGTTCTTGTGTAAATTTTTGATGATGATTTCTGCTCTTTCTTTGTGCTGCCTTGACATACTTGTATTTTACATAATTTTTCTGTCCTACTTTCTGTATCTGATAGTAAAAGGTAATTGGTGCAGACTGCAGCCCCCATCTGCAGCCCCTTACATCCCTGAGGGCCCTAATGCCCATCCCCCACCTTAACCCCTGCACAGGAACACCCACTTATGAACCCATGGCACAGGTCCTCATGGATTACCCCAATGCTCTCAGCTAACTTCTATCTGTATGTGATGGCCTGAGGCCCGCCTGTATGAAACAGGTCCTGATGCTGCACAGTGACTCAGATGATGGTCACTGTAGCGTGCTCCGAACAGCATGAGGTGTTGCACGCTAATCTACGTAGACGCGTCTGATAGATAAATGGAGCTTGACTTTTGGTTGGAATGCAGGTTTTGGTTGCAGCTCCTGTGGTGCAGGGTTATGATGATCGTCTGCAGTCTATGGAGCTGCACAGGGCTTTGAAAATGCATGTACTAAAGACTGTAGGTTTGTTGTTCCTGCCTCATGAAACATGCATGAGCTGAGACAATTCACAATGTCTATTATTCATGCAAGAGCTGAAGGTAGCTGAAAAGACTGTAAACTGTGTTCTGTATCTGATGGCTATGCTCCGTGACGTTTAATGGCTTCATTTCCTCTGCAGCTTCCCTTCAAACCTCACACAGTGCCATCATGAATTAGCTCATGAGTTTTAGCATTAATAAGAAGTGTCATTACATCCCCACTTCATTAAGCAGTCACTCGACATGCTGAACTGTGGCCACCCCCAGAACTGTAGGGTTCAGCAGATGTGGCTTTATGAGGACAGGCACCAAAAGAGCGAAGCTGCTGACAACACATCCTCTGTGCCAACACTTTTATCATCAACAACTACTTGATTATGTAGAGTTTCCATCACAGGCACAGAGACCCTCTGGAGTTAAATCTGAAGAAGCAGAGAGCTTTCTTGGGGAGTCTGAACATAACACTTGTGGTGCAGGCAGAGAGGCAGTTATGTCTCCCACAGCTGCTGTGGATTTGTCTGAGTGGGTGAATGAGACTCTGGAGTATATACAACACATGCATAATGTTTGCAAGCTTAGGAAACACTATAGGATGCTCCAAACTGCTACAGAGATGAAGGAACTCAAACATTTACAGGCTGCATGCTCCTGAATACTTCTGTAGGTTGCAAAATACTTAGTTGATATTGCTTAACTAACACTTTATTTAGAATCATTTGATGAAAAAACACTTGGCTCAGTGTGTAACAATGTAGCCACTGTTTGACTTTGGCGAGAAGCCAGGATCAATCTACACTAAACTTTCTAGGGAATATATTCAAATGATGATAACAAATGAAACTCTTAGTCTTTGTGACTGGTTTTAAGATGTTTCATGAAATCTTTGTGAAAAGTTTGCAAAACAAACAATGATAGTTATTACATCTTTATCTTTACTTCACCTTTCTAGAAACAGTTCATGAGCTGGCTTTTAGGAAACCTGATCATACAAACAAAGCAAAGGATAAAATTACTCGTAACATATGGTGATGGTGGATGATATATCAAACATCAGTTGTCTTCTCTGGGTATTTCAGTCATTGTTATTTTGTAAAAAGTCCAAGACATGATATTCTTCATACTTCCTCCTAAAATCTGAACTTCTGTAGTATCTTTCCATGATTTCAGACCCAATAAAAGTAAAATAATAATAATTAAAAAATCCTACTTTTCTCTCTCTGGTGTCTTAGGAAACCCTTGTTTCAGCTTCTGCCTGAAACATTTTGTTGCTTCTGGACCGCTGCATTCACTGAGTTAGTTGTTAAATCTGTTTTGGGTGAAATGCTGTAAAGCCATAGGCTGTATAATAGTAGTAGTCTCACCCATCTGTTCCTGAAGCTGAGTTTTGAAGCAAATGGCTGGTGTGGTCATATTGGAAATGGGATGGCTGATGAGTGCCCAAACTCACAGCCATTGGGCGCCCATGTCATGTGATTTGAGCTGTGCCTCTGATTTGGATAGCTCATGATCTAAATATCATCTAAACTGCTAGAAAAAATCCACCCCCCGCACAGTGTGGGCCATTGGCGAAATTACTGATTCAGATTGGAGACAGTTTTTGTACCAGGCTGTTAATATGTTGATCTGGCTTGGTGTGTATGTGACTCCCAGTACCTCTGGAGTCAGAGTTTTAACTGTCAAATATCAATATCAGAGTCATGATGGTTTTTTCATTGTTTGTAATTTTTTTTACATTCTTTTGTATTTTTGGTGATTATAAAGTGGTATCAGCTCCTACAGAGGCTAAATCTAGTCTGTTCAAAAAGAGGTGATCATTTCTTGTCGTTGTTGTGAACGGTTTTATTTTGGTTTTTCTTGACCCCACCCAACAGGCAGACTCTCCTGCTGTTGAACTTCTCTCCGACTCTTTCTTTGAGGATCCGGAGACTGCGTCCTCTCCTGCCCTCCCTCACACCCAGCTCATAGAAGCAGAGAGAAGTTCATCTTCTTCTCCTCGTCTCTCCCTCCATCTGTCTCCCCCCTTCTCGGCCGACTGCTGGGGCAAACCCGTCCATGCTTGGCTGCTCCTCTCTCAGCAGCTCTGCGTTGAATAAAACATGCGCGCCACACGCTGCTGCTCTTTGCTTCTTGCAAATCTCAGCCACCTCGCCTCCTTTTCACCACTCGCATCTCTCCTGTTTCTCCTTCTCTCTCCTCCCCTTTATCTCAGCAGATGTATTTCTGTCCATTCCCTCTCTCTGCTTTCTCCTCCTCCCTTCCACTCCCTTCTCCCTCCCTCTCTCCTCTGTCTAATGGCGCTCATTCTCCCAGGTGATCGGCTTTGAACTGAGAGCCTTCCCCCCTCCTACAAGAGCCGTGAGTGGTTGACTGCACTGAGCACGCTCCCAAAGCTCTCCAGGCAACACCTCCCATCTCTTTAGTGAGTACAGTAGAGGCAGAAGAAGAAGAAGAGAAAGAACAAAAAGAAGAAGAGAGCAGCCTCACACTGTTGTCTTGCTGCTTTCAGCACACTGAGAAGAAGATGATGGGCTGGAGTGAAGACAGGAAGCCAGGACAGACTTTGAAAGAGAGATAGAAGAGCAAGAAGTGAAGATCGGTAAGTTCAGACAAATTTTGGATGATGACACCCAACAGGCGAGGCATGCCTGTGACAGAAAAAGCCCCCCACATGGACGTTGGGTTGAAGCCAGCTCCTCCATCCTTGTTTTAGCAGCACATGGCGCTCTCTTTATCTCTTTTGGGAATACACTGATGGACGAATCCAGCAACATCCGCAGCCTGAGCCGGGAGCAAGGTAAGAAAAGGCAGCGTCTGGGATTCACACTTTCACTTGCATGCAGCTTTGGAAGAAGTAGGCCAACTGAGGATGAGGGGCTCCTCGTGTCTGTCTGAGGTGAGAGAGGAGGAGGAGGAGGAGATGGCGGAGGAGTTTCTACTTCTTCCTCGCCTTTTGTGAGCACAAATTCACCCTGTCACTTTGAATCCAGCTCCGTCTTTCTCTCCTCTTCACTTGGTTTCAGTCTTCGCAAACCTGCACAGCATGCTCTTATGAATATTTACTGCTCTCCATGATGGTGCCACTTTAATCTTTCAAAGTTCTTCCCTCTTTGAAATAAAAACCCTCAGCTCTTCCTTTGTGTGGGTAAAGCCAAGCCACATCCACAATAGATTCAGACAACTTCATTCAGCGCCTGGAGGCAGATCACTTTCACAAGCTGCAGAGACACATAGAAAATATTCACAGCTGTAATTAACATCAACACGTCGGAGCATGTCTGTGAACATGAAGCAGACAGATGGAGGGGTCACCATGTCAGAGGCCACATCATCACTTGTCAGATGTTCAGCCACTGCCCTCAAACTGTGATGTAGGACTTTAACATTGTCCTTAAAGTTCCTGTAACCTGCACCTTAGAGGGAGTGAAGCTCGGCTACGTCTCGAATAACAACACATGCATCACAACCGGATTCTAATGTTTCATTGAAGATAGTCTTCCCTTAAACTTTAGCATCAGTGTCCCCTGTAACAAGACTTAAAAGAGTTACAGGGGACACTGCTTTTTTTTCATTCAACATTTTGGGAAATTTGAATGAACCTTTGTAGCAGGGATGTCCAAACTTTTCTCCGCAGGGACACATTTGATTCAAAGTGACCAATTTTCCAATTTTTTTGTGTTCACCATTTATTTTAGAAGTTTACGTAAACATCAGTCAGTGTGTATGCTGAAACATTCTCATACCATCATTACTGACTGATGATATCAAAGCTTACCTTGTGTTTTATGGTCCATTTCGATCTACTCCGAATATTTCTAAGTCTGCACTCTGAACCGTTTATATGCACCAATTTTTGTCTTTTCTGCAACATTTCATCACTTTGATCCCGTCTTGTGTCCTCTAATGTGTTAATTTTCTACAAAATGTGCAGAGATTTAGCCTTACGCCAGTAGCCTATGCATGCACTAAATCCTGTTGGGGTCAGGTATCGATCTTGGACTGAGCCACAAGGATGCCTCTGTGCACACTCCATGGGTGCACCAGTGATTGTCGGTGATAACGCTTGCAGCATGTGGTAAATTTTTACCTTCAAGATCTTTTTTAAGGGTGTTGATGCTTTGCCTTCAGAGCCACATTTCAAGCACTGACATGTGAATTTGGTTCAAAGCAGCTAATGCTGAAAGGGAACCATGTAGCAATGGTAATTCTGCATGTGTTGGCTAACCACAGACTTTGATTCAGACTGAGATGCCTCACCATACCTTTCATAGCGTGCTTTCTTTCGAGCCACCTGGATGTTAGTTACAGCCTTACCTGCCACCTTAACTGCCATGCCTTCAAAGTGTTCAGAGAGTAGAAACCCTGTTCGAAAATAAATGTATCTGACTGTTATGAGATCATTTTCAGTCAAACTTCAGCGAATCCTTACTCAGACTCTAAACTTTCACATTAGATGAGTGTAAAATCTATTTTGAGCAACGTGTCAGAGGTTTTAAGATCCCTTACTTTCAAAGACATCACCTGCCTCGCCCTGCTGTAAAGGTGATCACCTGGGAGGCAGCGCGCTAACAAGCTCCTGACAAAAGCACAGTTTCCAAAGTCTCATTTTGACTTCGTCAGCCTGGGCAACAGACTCGGAGAGAGCGCGGGCAGAGACAGCGGGGAAGCAGAAGAGAGGGGAAAATGAAAGGAAAAGCAGGCAAAATGAAGCCATCTATCTTTGACAACTCCCCATCAGGGCTCACACAGACTCCTCCACCCCCTCTCCTCCCTCCTCTCCTCCCTCCTTCTCCCTCTTATTCTTGCAAGCATTCCCTCAAGCCCCAGTAACCATAGAGCGAGTCATTAGTGTTGGATCTACGCGACTCACAGGAGCAGAGCAGGGGGAGAAGCTGTGCTGGGCGCTGTAATCAGACTTTCACAAAGCCATACAATGGAGCTTTAATGTGAACAGAGGCGCTCCACGATGGAGTGTGCACGCGTGTCGCTGAGTCAGGTTCTCCCCAAGCTTACTTTAAATCATTGAAGACTCCTCAGAGTCGCTGTTCCTCCTTAAACCGGCCTCATCCTCCATGCATTAAAAAGAATAAAAGCTGTACAGTTAATTATACTCACAGATTTTTACTGGAAAACCCCACATCATGGAGTTTTATAGCTTTTCTGAGATAACAGTCATTTCAAAAATTTTCTATGACAACACCTAATGTTTCATTTTTCTCCCATCATTGAACTGTCTCCATGTTTGGATAACTATTTGGATAACTAACACTGGTTTGGTGCTCTAGTGAGTATTTAGAGCAGCCGGATGGTGTGAGTGGGTTTGAGGCTGGGCAGTTTACAGCGTGTGTGTTTGTGCTGATGAAGCTTTGTGTCACCCAGTGTAGCAGTGGCTCACAACAACAACAACAAGAGAAGAGCTCTGTTTCAGAGAGGAGGAAGATACACAAGGCTGTGAAACATACTCATCCTCACACTCTGCTCCCCCAAAGTGACCAGACAGCTCTGAGTTATGTTTGCCGGTATCACTGTTAACAAAGAGATAAAGATATCATTGGCCTGAATGTTGGTTGGAAAATTTCCCAAGTTAGATATTGGTTTAGCTTATTTCTTCTCTTTTTTTAAGCTTTTGTCCACACACCACATTTTATGAATGCTTTCAAATTCTCTCAACAAAAGCAGCAGGTCAGTGCATCTGTGTTGATTTTGGAAGAATAAGAAGAAACAAAGCCAAAGTTCAACTTCTGTTACAGAAATACATGAACTCCTTGCTTCCAGTCTAGATGTCCCCGCACAACTCCTCTCCTCTGTGCATTTCTGTTGGATGAGGGAAATCATTCTTATGAACTAAGGTCAGATGCATAAGTGGAAATGTGGTGTAAAAAGGTGGGTGTGTACTAGTTGGAGGGAGGAGGGTCAATGATCAGCTGGACAGTAATATGCATGAGTGAATTTGTAAGGTACAAGCATTGATCGACTTCACGGTCTCATTAACTGATCAAGATGAAGGTTGGAGAGATTTACAGCCAGCAGAGTGACAGGAGGGGTGGGGAGGACTTGGCTGCACGTCTTTTTTCTGTCACTAACATGATATCACATACTATACTGCAGGCTTCATAACAACAAACAAAGGCAAAGCCTTTCTCCAATTAGGAAAAATCTCCGAAAGATGTAGCCGTAGTGCTTCAAAACTCCTGGGGTGTCACTGTCACGTCCCTAGGAGTGTCCCCAGTGTGTTTACTCAAAATGTGATCTGAAATATTTTAATCACTCCATGGCACTGAGTGTCAGCTAACCTTTCGTAAACAATGATATTACCTTTGGTGTCTTCCTCTCTCTGAGCACAGTCAAATTAAATCATAAGTTATGATTATAGCATGTTTTTCTGCATTTCATTGCTGGTAATTTTTATTCATCTGGCTGCTAAGAGCTTGTGCCTGATAATTGTAACACAAAGTCCTTCAGCCTTAAACTGCTCTGAGAACCTTGTTGGTTTCAGTTTTGAATGTGAGTGATGGTAAAACATGGCTTAATTATAGTGATACATTATAAATCAAGCTGTTAGTTATGGATTATAAATGCACTGAGAATAAAAAATGGTATAGCCTTCTCATTTCTTCTTTCTAAAAGATTGCAGTTGGCTTTCACAGTGGATTATTTCACATTAGGGGGTCTTTCCTCACATTGTTGAATTCATGCCTCAGCCTGAATGGTGAAGAGTGAGCTGTAGAGGCAGGGAAATTAGAGGGATATAAGACATGTTCAGCTAAGCTCACAGAGAAACCCTTCACTTTTAAGGCGAGATCTTGACGTTGGTTGGTTAGAGTTGCCCTCTTGTTCTTCCAATCTACAACAGTTTCCATTACTATCTGGCAGTTATCTGAGCTGAAATGTCATTTTTCATGCAGAAACAAAATAAGATAAATAACCCAATCAGTGACAAGAATTTTCATTGTTGTTGTACTCATCCATCACCACCCTTTGCCATCCAAAGCTGAGATTTTCATACGTAATATTATGACCCAACTGCACCAAACAGAATTTAGAGATAGCACAGATTATGTTCTTCCCCGTGTCTGTTGATTATTATAGAACTTGTAGCAAAGATAGAGCAGATGTTGAATAGAATATTGTCGCAAAAAGTTTTGTTGCAAACCAAAGTGTCTAAGCCAGCAGAATTCCAGCGAGGAGCTGAGCTGCTGCAGCACCCAGTTACTCCTCCACAGGCCATTGAGTAGCTCGCCTGCAGAGTATTGATCTTCCATAAGGCCACATGTGAAAGGACACTTTCCTCCATATCTCCTATACACTCTTCTTTTCCATTACATTTATTGCTTATCGGTTGCATGATGCGACCCGTAAGGCACGTTCTGGCTCATAAAGAAGATATTAACTATAGTACTGTGCTGACAGACCTCATGGGATGCTGCCTGTGTTTGATGAACATCCTTTCATGCCTCTGCTCCCCTCTGGCATGAATAAAGTCCTGCAGACTCTTTAATAGAGGGTCAGGTTGCAGGGTGGGGCTTTTTGACAGGGATGATAATGACTTTTTGGGATGCATCAGAGAGAATTTGCCAAAAGGCCCTGGAGGGAGTTGAATCACCTGCCACTGTCAAAAAAATCTGTAGCTGTTTGATATTAAAGCTGCAGCCGAAGTATCAGCGAGGACAGTGTGTCAACTTGATATTGGTGGGAGAGGGCTGAATATTATTCAGAGTCGTGTTTCATATGAGAATGAGACAGTGATGTTAAATATCTTAAAACAAAAATGGTATTTGCCAAAAACAAACCTGTTAGTCATTCAACCTTTATTAAGATCTCAAAGAATCAACTAGACCTGGAGTTCTTATTCTTGGGGAGTGTTCTTGTTTCAGTAGTATTAGCTGATCACGACATAGCATGCCTTGGATGAGCAGAAAAAAAGTCAGTATGGAGACCAAAAGCAGGAGGAACATAGTCCACCAGGCTCCCATGGTCTGTGATCCAAGGAGGACTTTCTCCATAAACAGGTATCTGCATGCAAGAAGTGAAGTGAAGCAAAGGAGTGAAGTTAGTATTCACAGGAAAACTGAGACTCTAGAAACAGATGATTTGGAGATCCTTTATTAGATGTAAAACCACAGAAGTGACAGCATTTGTTTTACAGAGGAACCTTTGATCTGACCACAGTCGATTTTGACTTGACTGTTTTAGAAAACCTGTATTTTTGCCTCTGTCAGCAACGCTTATCCAGCTGCTGTCTCTTTAAGGTTCCATGCACCACAGACCTCCTTGATACAGGCCAGGTCACTCTTTTTAAAAGAGGTTTTGAGCTCCATAAGGTTTTTACTTGGTTGATCAAAGGATTTTACATCATCTGATTGGCCAGCCTTTTGAAGGCCTGACAGTAGGTGGAGCTATGAGTAGACCTTAGCGTTTGAGTTATAAACAGAGTATGTAAATAGAGTGGAGCAGTGAGAATATCCACTCCTCACTCAGAAAGCTGTCTGCCTCCGTTGCCCCCTGCTCAAAATCTTACAATGCCCCTCTGCGTATTACTGCTCTTAGTGCTCTATCAAAATTACATCCCGCTCCACTCCAAGCTCACTCCAAAAAATATGTTATGATTCTGATTGTGAGTTTGGGCATGCCACAGATTTGTGATGTGAGAGTCAAACTAAAGTGGGACAGGGCCCGACCTCGCTTCCCCATCCTTGAAAAAAAAAAAAACCCTGCTCTGGGCTATTTTTCAAATTTGCCTGCTCTGTCACAAGCTTTGGTCATCAGTTAGAAGATCTTTCTGTGATAACCTCATCTTTAAGAGGGTCCCATGAAGATCTCACGAAGATATGGTGCTATTTTTAAGCTAGTTTGATCAGTTTACATACAGAATCAGGTTTGTCCACAGGGGCTCCAACATCAGCTCTGACAAAAGGTTGTTAAAGGAGCTTTGAGTATTTGTCATGTTTGCAATGCAGTGCTGTTTTTTTTGTGAGAGAAGTATAGTTTATCCTTACTTTATACACTCTTGATAAACCTTCTTAGAACGTTTGTAGAATAAGATGAGACAATAATTTACATCGTAAAAGTTATTAAATCCAAAGGGTTTTACAGCCAAGTGCATGAGAAAATGGGATGAGGATATCCCAAACCTTGTAGTTCTCAATCCTGAGTCCTGCCAAACATCCCTCCAGTGTTTTCAGATCAGTGATCACTCACTTGCGCCATTACTGTAATGGTAATTTGTTTTGGGAGGAACTCAAAAGCAGTGCCGCTTAGCTCAGTTGACTTTAAAGCAGGCAAAAACGGGAAGCCGCTTAAAGCAAGGACAGATTTTATTTGTTTATTTTGGAAGGACATGTTGTGTTGGATGGACAGACACACAGATGGAGGGATCAAACGGGAGGGGAAGCACCATGGGTGAAGATTTTAAATTAATGATCAATAAGAGGAAGAAAAACGAAGCTTAATTATTCTAGAGGAGGAAGAGATGATAGTGAAGAGTATAAACATCTTTTTCCATCTGTCTCTGTCATCATCTCTGACTCTGGCCAATTATCCCATCATCTTCAACTCAAAGCATCTCCTTAAAGTCATAAAAACACAGACTGCACCCTGCTCTTTGTTTGTGAGCTCCCCTCTTCAGGAGATGAAAGCCTTCACTTTCCAGTCAACTCAGGATCTTCTGCATAAACAGTTGAAATTGTTTTAATTGAGCTGGACTCTTTCCCCTGAAAAATTGATTGCAGTGTAACGAAATACACTTAATGGCTTCTCTCCAGACTATGGAATAAAACTTGAAACTGAGAATGAATTATGGTATTTGTTTTCTGAAGTCATCTTTCCTTATGCATATTTAGCAGCATTTCCATCCCCGGGAGCTGTCTGGGATTCTGAAATGTTTGACAACAGGCCTACTTTGCTAAAGACAAAGACATGCAACAGTTTCTTTGTGATCCTGAATGAATAGCCGTGATCATCTCTGTTGACTGTCACATCACAGGCTCACAGCTCAGTTTGTCTAGCTGAGACAGGCCTAAAATTTATGTTCATGAACTCTTTAAAATCCTCTTGCCTGCTTGCAGACTCTAGGGACAAGGAAGGAGATGCTTCTTAAATAACACTGCACATAAAAACATCAAAACCTGTCTGTATATTTACCTGTAACACTCAAGCTCCCATCACAGTTGGTTTAAAATGTTGCTTTCTTTATGACAAGCGATAACTTAATGTATTCTGCCTTGAAGTTTGAGCATGCAGAAGCTGTGTATCCCTTGTCACAGCGGTCACTGGTTTCAGTCTCAACCATTCATTGTATTTCATCCGCATATTTCCATGCTTACAGGCTCACAATTTAGTACTGCTCAAGCAGAGCAACCCTAAGGATGTGGAAGTAAAAACTTCCATTTTAAAGGAAGAGATTCTGATTTGCAGGTGTAAGCAGGCAGTGCTCTATGCTCTATACTAGTGTTACTCAACCAAAGAGCCAACTTGTTGTAAAATACCTTTGCAAGTGAAGCAATCCAAGTTGCAAAAAGAACATCAATGCAATATGTTGCGGGCAGAATGGTCAAAAAGCAGTCTAAGTGAAAAGGGATATGGTTTAAAAGTGGTGAAAAGCAAAGAGTGAAAAGTGACCTGAATGAGCAAAGAGCAGTCATGAATAGCAAAAAAGCATTGAGTGCATAGAAATGAACACACTTTTCAGAAGCTTGTCATTTATGTGAAAAAATATCATGTATCTATTGATTTTATGTAATACTTTAATATTCTGAGACATTTAATTTTGGATTTTGATATCTGTTTGCAATGATCATCAACATTTCAAGAAACAATGGCCTGAAATAATTCACTCTACGTATCACAAGGCTATATTATATATAGGTTTCACTTTCTGAAAGGAGTGACCAAATGTATATATTATGTATGTGTGTGTATATATATCCCCGCATACTGCTGTGCACTGAATTATTTTAACTGAAAACATTTTGCATCAATGTTTCAAAATCAAACCATCCAGATGTTGTACCATTGTATGATGCAGGAGCCATCAGGATCATCTGTTTACAGTAACCGACTCTGACATTCAGAATCCTACACTGGTTGAGCAGTAATGTGACCCATGTGTGTGTGGTGCCATGTATGTTGTCTACAACGTGTGTGTCTGTGTGTGTCTGTGTGTGTGTGTGTGTGTGTGTGTGTGTGTGTGTGTGTACTGCATATTGCTGCTGTGAAAATGTCACATTAGATCTTGGGTCAGAAAGCAGAATGGCCGGCGGGCAGCTCTCAACGAGAAGCAATGCAGCTTTTATCGACCAACTTGTCCGTCAGTGTTTTCGTCTTCTTCTGCTCGCTGTTACATCTGAAGAGAGACTTGTTTTTTTAAAGATATGTTTTTTGGGATTTTTACTGCCTTTAATCAGATAGGGGAGGACAGTGGATAGAGCAGGAAATGGGATGAGAGAGTGGGGAGTGACATGCGGGAAACAGGCCACAGGCGGGAATCGAACCCGGGCCACCCGCTCGAGGGCAAGCCTCATGGTGCGCGGCCATATCCACTAGGCCATCTGCGCCCCGTGAAGAGAGACTTGTTGACACACACACACACACACACACACACGCACACACACGCACAAACAGATACAAATACATGTGTGTAGCCTTGTTTTTGTATTATCGTGTGGGACTAAATATAATACAGTGAAGCAGAAAACTTAAACACACAAATTCTTCATACCTTAATCACACAAACAGCTGTGATGACTTTAATGAAGATGGATAAAAAACAGTGGAAACAACAGATAAGGCCGAGAAACTATCTTTCTTTTTCTTGGTGCCTCATTAGCACCAGAGTTAGATTGTAAACTATGCCTGGGGCATGCTGCTTGAGCCAAAGGTCACAGGGTCATAAAAGAGTAAATCTTTATCACGGCTCTGGTAAATTGTTTGCTGCATCTACTGTAAAGTCCTCAAGGGCAAGAATCGATATTATTTCCTTGCTGCATGCTCCTCAAGAGGCACACAACAAGACCGTGGCCAAATACAATTTTTACTGAATTATGTCACCATACAGCCTCATGAGCGGTCACTGCCCACACGCTGTATCTCCTATGGGTAAAGATAGTGTTCCACTTCCAGGCAGATGATTAAAAGTTTCATCATTAATCTTTTCTCATGTCTTGATAGAGGTCATTGCAACAGGCTCAGACACCGACCGATGTGTCTCTTCATCATTCAAGCGTCTTCCTGTCACCCCCTGCTGACTCCAATCAAACTCATAACCTCATCTCTTACTAATTCTGTCATTCACATGCATCTCACTCAGCCTCCCGCTGCAGTTACAACCCCTAAATCTCTGATCCATAACAGAAAAGGTCTGGTATGTATTGAATATCATATCACAAAGACTTGTGCAGACTGAATCAGGTGGAGAGTTAATCTAGGCAGCAGCAGATGAGTCTCACCTCGGTGAGCATGCAGGGCCAAGCTGATTCCTGGATGAAATAACCTCTGCACACACTCTGGTGTTTCATTAGCAGCTCGGTGAGAAGAATGGCCCGGCAGAATATGAGATGTCTGCAGAGGCCCGGGGTGCGGCCCTGCTGAAAGGGACCATAACAAAGACACAGAGCTATTACTGAGACTCGCCCTTTGAGCAGGAGTTTGTATCAGGTCGGGGTGAGCGGCAGGCAGCATTTCGAGACTTCCCTTCTTTGATCAGAAATGTTGACCCAGAGAAGTTTGATGTGAGAATTTACCGAAGAACAAGGAGAGCTCAGGATTACACAGAAACAACATGTGGTATCAGTGTCAGGACCGGGAGGATTTCAGCCCTCACTCAGGTACCAGAGAAGTGCTTATGAGAGTGTTTGTGCGAAGGATTCATTCAGGTGGCCCCTTCAGAGGAGTCCATGTTCTGAATCATCAGACGGGGCATTCGGTCCTCCTCTCTGCTGGGGTCACAGTTTGAATTGATGTTATTTAAAGCTCACAGCGTTCCGCTCGGGTGCACTCAGGCTTTACTCTGTCTTTGGTTGAGAGTGCACCAGGGAGGTGGAGCATCTCGTCTTCAGCTGCTGTATTATCATAGAGTCTCCTGATGTTTCAGCAACAGCTTCTAACAAGCAGCTTCTCCATCAGGAGGCAATAGTTCTGATTTCACTTTGAAAGAGTTTCTCTAGTGTGGCTGAAAGAACAGTTCCTGAAGACGGTAATTTTTGTAATGAAGGAAATCATAAATGTATACAAAATACAAGAACAAATGCAACAAAAAACACAAAATGCTAATGAATGCAGCTTTCTGCAAAACACCAAAAAAAATCAAACATATTGATCATGCAAAAGCTGAGACAAAACAAAAACTCTGGAAACCCATGCATGTTGATGCAGTGGTTCAGTTTTCTGTAGCACACATTTGTTTTGGACTATAGCCTAAAAACTTAGGTTCTAAAAAGCATTGCCAGAAAGACAGAACAAATATTAGTTTAGCCGTTCAAATCTTTTCATTTTAGGCAGGAGCTACCTCAACAGATCAAAATATGAGCATCACCTGTCAAACTAAGTCAAATTTGTACTTCTAGATATATCAAATATTTTTCTTTGCTGAGGAACTCCTTCAAAGAATCCCTGAAGAGTTATTCCAAATTAACCTTTCAATTCTAAACTCATTAATGATTTCCACTTAACCCCGTAGCTCAGCTTTAATGTACAGCTTCTGTACTGCAGCTGCAGGAGGTCTGTGAGCACTGTTCTGATACCCAGCAGGCACAGAAAGAAACGATTAGAGAGTTTCTCTGAGGAGGCGGCGTATAGATTATATATTTCAGAATAAAACTCTTCATCTGGAACACACTGGCGCCCTTCAGCCCTGCTCATTATTTCAATATTGCAAAGCTGATTGTTTTCCTTGTTCCAGGCTGAAGGTAATTTCATCCTGAGCAGCATGTTAAAAATACATCTGCCACTCATCCACAAACAGGTCTCAGTGTTGAAGCCTCCATGAGCTGCTGTGAGGTGGGGTTGGATCCACTGGCGATTGGTTCTTATGCTAATAGACTTAATGAGCGTGGCTCTGATGATGTGGGGGAGCGCTCCGGAGCACCTTATCAGCCCGATAAGACGCTTCATACCCACGCTCCCTTAATCTGCAGCATTTCTCTGCAGGAGGGGGAATGAGAGCTCCGTCATGGTTGATGGCTGCGTCTGTGGGAAATGCAATTTGTGTTTGGAGTGTGTTTGAAATCGTACCAAAGAGTATGAAAACTGTTTGGGTGCATGCACACACACACTCACATGCTGCTGTGTGTTTGTGGCTGGGGGGGGTGCAGTGGGTTTCTCTGCTCAGAGAACTCTCCACCAAGTCTCCAACATGGATTTTCACACAGGGGTTCAGTTTTGTATTTCACACAAATCCTTGAGCTGTGGTGGGAGTTTGCAACAAAGATGCTGGAGGCCACAAAGATTTGTGTTTCTCAAAACCAAACAGTCATTGCAAAAGAAATGGAGACTTTTCTACTGCTGCTGCTCTGGTTTACGGCATCATTAGGACTTTGCCTGATCATGATTCAAAATCTAAAATGAGATGATTAGCACTGAAATGTGTTACTGCCAAATGCTATCTCACTGTATCTATAGAAGGGTTAGTTTTCCCAGAGAGAAAATTAATTTTTGGCAAGTTGACCAATGGTGACACTATGAATCCTGCAAAGAGTTCTCCTGAGCAAACAAAACAGATGTGCATTTTGTCAACAGTCATGTCTTAATGACAGTGGATGATGATCCTCACGAGAAACGATGCCTTCTTGGGGAAAAAACTAACAAAAAACATCCCCACTGGCCACAGGTGTGACTGCATTCAACACCAAATGGATAGTCCCCACAGAAACTTTGAATTTAGTCTTAAAGCTCATTTATACTCCCTTTAGCTCAGAGTCAAAAGTTTATGAAAACAAACTCAAAACCAAACATGGTGACTGTGGAGGAGGTACTGGTAATATACCTCTTGTATGAAACAGAGGCAACTTTGTAGGAGGCTGTGAGGCCGTTAAATTGTTGTAGCAGCAACACTGCCCCCACTGTTTCTGGTGGAACTGCTCTGTTTAGCCGTATCAGTAAGGTCTATGTAGATGTGCGGAAATATAGGTGAAGTAATTGCAGAGCGGGCTGCACGGTGGCGCAGCGGGTAGCACTCCAGCCTCACAGCAAGAAGGTCGCCGGTTCGATTCCCCGTTCGGGCATGGTTGGCCTTTCTGTGTGGAGTTTGCATGTTCTCCCCGTGCATGCGTGGGTTCTCTCCGGGTACTCCGGCTTCCTCCCACAGACCAAAAACATGCCCACATGGTCAGGTCAATTGATTATTCTAAATTGCCCGTAGGTGTGAGTGTGTGCGTGAATGGTTGTTTGTCTATATGTCAGCCCTGCGATTGACTGGCGACCAATCCAGGGTGTACCCCGCCTCTCGCCCAATGACAGCTGGGATAGGCTCCAGCCACCCGCGACCCTGATTAGCAGGATAGATGGTATAGAAAATGGATGGATGGATGATTGCAGAGTATGTGAAAGACAGCTCTGTCCGTATCTGTATTAAACAATAAGCACTAATGGGCCTTTAAAAGGATGTATCAGCTGACTTTCAGAGCATCGAGGAGCAGAGGACCACACCCTGTTTCTAAGCTTTTCTTACAAAAAAAAAACTGCACTCGATAAACACCCTGGCTGATCACATGCATATAGTACCCCTGCAGTCTGCAAGAAAGTGAAAATAATAGCATCATTGTTTCTTCTGCAGAAGCATCTTAGCTTGTTGATGGTGCTTCACAAAGACAAACACCCATTCATTGTTTTTTTTAAACAAAAAAAAAATCTATGAAGAACAAACAGACAAATGAATGCTTTTCTTAAGTTCTCTAGCTTTCTAACAGATTGAAACCTCACTAACGACCTTAAACATATTCTTTGTTGGTGAATTAGGAGATTCCTATGCCTCTTTTCAGGATGTCAAAAAAGACAAAGATATGTCCAATAGTCAATGCGGTATTTCCACATATTGTCAGAAAAACAATCCCTGACCCTTCCAATCACCTATGATGTGTCTGCATGAAGCCATTGTTGAAGCATGTATTTACCCACCATCGGGATAGCTTTCATTGCTTCTCCCTCTTTCTGTGATTGATGCATTTGTGAAAAGATGTTTTCAATGCCTGTCATCCTCCTGAGTTCATGAAAACTATCAAACCATGCTGACACTTCTCACCGCTGACTCCTCATATCACAGTGATAGATCAGACCATTCAGCTCAAGTCATTTCAAAACTTTTACTCTTTGCATGAGTAACAAGTTTGAATCTGTGTTGTTGTGTAGAAGCAAAGAAAAAATTCATACAATTGATTTTCAGCGATTTTTTGCCAAACAAGAGGCAAAATTTTGTATCTCCTCCCAGGTGTGCAGTGATGAAGCTCTTCAGATAATCAACACTTTTGTGATTCCTGCATCATGAATCTGATTGGCTGGTTAAAGCTAACTGTGTGCAGAGAGATGCAGCCCTAATTTGACCACCTGTCAGCAAACACCTGTTCATAAGATGCTAAAAGCTTCATCATACATGGATTTAGTAATGAGAGACATGAGCTGAATCAGGGAGCCAAAAAGCCGGCCACCCAAACCAACCATTAGTCCAGAAATGCAATCTCACACATCTCTGTTTCCTGCTGAACTCTGCTGAGCAGAAATAAATTTCCAGCTTAGCGCTGCGCCAGCTGTCAGCCGTTTAAATGTTTCTGTTGTGTTTTGTCCCTGAGGTCTTGTCAGCTGCTGAGCTTGTTTTGGCTTCCTGTTACTCTCTGACAGAGAAACTATTCTTCAACGCTGGTGTCAGCTTTGCTGTGTGACAGTGATAAATGTTGCCCCAACAGGCGCAAAGAGCCTTTGACTTTAGAAGCTTGCTTTACTCTCTAGAGGAGAAATAAGACTGAATTTATTGTATTTTTGCATTCAGATCAAAGTATATGTAGTGTGGTTGAACTCATCCACCTGCATCTCTGGAAATAATGAGAGCATCCAAACTCAGCTGGATATCCAGCTTCTCCCTCTCTCTCTCTCTGTCAGTGATTATGTGACACCAGTCAGCAGCTCTTAGTGAGTAAGGTGCTAATGGAGTCTGTATTAGTTCCAGCAGTTTAGCTCACCTCACCATGCTGACAGAGAAAGAAGCACGTTGAGCTCCTCATGGAGCTGAGATTTAATGTAAAAGAACTCAATCCTGGGTTGTTCTTAATATAAGAATCATTTGAGCTAATCAGCTCTGCTCTGTCATATCTCATGATCCTGAAAAGAAAAGTCTTTGAAAGGATATCTCTAGTGCACAAATACATTGATTGTCTAACAAAGTTTTGGTGCAGCAGTGTAATAAAAGAAAAGCCAAACAAATGCTGAAGTGCTCTATTATTTGGGAAACCACGCAAACCTAAGCCTTTGGCTGATCAAAATATGGTTAATTGCCCCCTGGGAGCCAATACATATTCTCATATGCTCCCTTTGGAGACAAAATACGCCCCAAAGTGCTGTCTTGGGAGCCAAAATATACGCTTAAGTGCCCCTTCATTTGGCAGACCAAACTAACCTGCTCCTTTGGCTGGTCAAAACATGATAAAGTGCCCTCCTGTGAGCCAACATGTGTACTTAAGTGCCCTCTTCAGAGCCAAAATACATGCTAACAGGCCCTCCTGAGGGCCAAAATGCATGCTGTATATGCTGTTTTTTAATGCCCCTCAAAATGTCTGTGCACGCCACCGCATGGATGGCTGCACAAAAAGGTCCAAAGTTTAAAGAGTGAGAGAAGTGCAAAGAAATGCAAAGTTTCAAAACTATAGTCCGTGCCCTGGAGATGAAATGAGTGTTTTTTAATTTTTTTTAATCTTTTATCTCACATATAAGAAAAAAATCTTCACTTGCGGCCAATACTCACAACACTTTTCAACTTGCAGTCGCTAGGTGCAAAGTCCTACAGATAGCTGCTAAATCTAGCAACAGAGGCAATTGGAAACACTAGGTAGCAGGTGTGAGCTAAGCAGAAATGCAAAATTGATTGGCTGGTAGAGTCACCTTGGGCGCTGCACCAGTTAGAAGCAGCGAGGCACCGTGCCTTAATGTTGGCCAGATGATCATTATCCATGACTGGAATCATTTCCAGGTTTTCCATGTTTTCCAGGACACATAGCTTTGCTGTAGCTGCTTTGATTTAAAGCAGATTAGACATAGTGATTCCTACACACTAAGATGGTATTTATGCATGGAGCTGAACGCAGCTGTTAATTTGATGGACTAGAGAAGCTGAGGAGGCTTGGAGAAGGACAACAAGTCTTCAAGTCACATGATTCTTTGAGCATGCACGTAAATGATTGTTCAGATGGTTTCTCTACAGGACTTCTGTTCCTTATTTCAGCCCTGGTACTTTTGTTTACTCAGCAATCTTCAACCTTAAACTGCACATAGCTCTTCATCCTCCTGTGGTAACTTTGGTTTATGACTTTGCACCATGATGCCAGCAGCTTGATTCAGTTTGGAGTCACAGTGGGTTGAGAGTGATGCTGCGCAGTATGAATGAGTCCGTTCTGTTTGGTGTGTCTCTGCCATGATGGTAATGAGACAGTCAGCAGCAGAGCTGGGGCCTCGGGGTGTTAGCCATGGTTTGTGTTTGAAGAAAAAGTATGAATGGAGCCTGAAAACAGCAAAAACTGAATGATCCCTTCTCCGCTGAATGATTTATTCACAGCCTGGAGGCTTCAGACATAATTGGCTGCTGTAACGAGTGCTGTTGACTTGTGTTTTATCATTTTATCTCTCCGAGTAAAAGCTGATTTAAACGGAGCTCTGGCAGCTTCTGCAGGTGTGAGCTGGGAGAGAGAGCTCTAAAAATAATCGCTGGAGAGTTTAGAAACCAGTGACTGAGGCTTCAAAGGGAAACTCAGTGACACTGCAGAGATGTTCTCGCTGGTATCTCTTCCTCTTCTTGTTCCTGGTGTGCTTCCTCCTCTCTCTGCTCAGTGCTCCATGATGGTGATCTCTGGCTTTGTGATCCCTCCCCTGAGGAAGATGATAGATCTTTCCAATCCTCTCCTCTTTGATAACCTGCTGCTCAGAGCTTCAACACCTGCTGAATGCTTCCTCTCTGCTTTTTCTTACACCACTCACACAGTTTCTTCATTCTTCACACACTTGTACACAGACTTGCATTTAGCTCGGGAGCACATGTTGCTGCAGAAAGTGACCCACTTCTATGAATTTACTCTGACCTCTGAGTTATTGGTTTTTTAGCACAACGCTTCAGCACAACATGTAGATAAAATGTTGTGCAAATGACAGAAGCCTAAAAAAAACCCACTCTGAATTCAGAGTTTAGTGAACAATAACGAATGAATGACTGAATGAACGAAGCCAAACACTGCTTCTGTCTCTGATGTGCATGCACATCTTTGTGTTAATGTAGGAAGGGTGACCATCCAAAAAAGGGACCCCCAACCCTGCCTCTTGGATATACGGAAAAATACCCAAATATTCTCAAAAACAATTAAGTAGCCTAATAACCCATACATTTATTCAAAACACTCCTTTTCTGTTTGAAAAAAAATCTTTTTTGTAGACATAAATAATCTGTACAGCTGATTTCCACCTATCATTTGAAGAAAGTGAAAAACTGGCTTTGCGAAGATTTTCATTTTGCCCATATTAAGTCAAATTTTTTTGGATGAGTTTCTTCTTTTAAACCGGCAATTTTGACTTTGTTTCGCACAGTATTCACTGTACGATCTCAAAATATTGACTTATTTATTTCAAAATTTTGGCTTCCTCAAAATTTTAACTTTTCTCTCATGATTTTGACTGTTTCAAAAGTTTGACTTTTTATCTTAAAATATCAACTTTTTATCTCATAACTGTGCCTTTTCATCTGAAAATTTTGAATTTTCATCTTGTATCTTTGACATTAAAGTTGAGGTTTTAGCATAATGCCAGTAGCCTGGTGCAGTGACTTGTTATAAATCTCAATGGTCTGAATGGTAAAGGAGACAATCACCACTTTCATGATTTCTGGTTTCAGTAAGGTTAAAGCTTCTGCAGCGCACACATTTGGATGAAATCACCTCAGTACAAAGATTAAGACCTCGTATCACACATATCAACACACGGACACCTGAGACCGGCAGAGCCCCAGCAGCTGATACCTTTAGAGAAAATCTTCCATGAACACAGCCGGCAGCAGTTCAGTCAAGGAGAGTTTTATGGTCACGTGTTCATGCATCATCCAATCAGGTGTGTCCATGACCTGTTTCCTACCACTAAAAGCTTCATTTGGCACCAACACATCCTTAAAGCTGTCCATTTGGTCACACCCCGCTCTCCCAGCATCCTCCTGTGTTTGCAGCCAGTTCTATTTCAGTGCCTGGTTCAGGATCAGGAACTGTCAAGTATTTAAAGCTCTGCCCGAGGGTTTGTGGGATCAAGGCAGCCTGTGTCAGACCCCTTCAGATTTGAGGATCAAATCAGCAGAGACACCTCGCCAAAATAAAACGTCTGTGATTGGTGGAGACTTGAGCGTTTGTTTCCTGACTGGAGTGATGTTTTTTGTATTTCAACAGAGTTTTCCTGAAGAGTGTGTCTCTGAATGTAGTTTAGGCTCCTGTTAATGTGTGTGCGTGTAGTTGTGTGAGATTGTGTGTGTGTGAGAACATTTAATACATTGAGAGTAGGTTTTCAAAGGCAAACCTTTTTGCGTGTGATCATTTTGTATTTGCATGCACATGAGAAGGTTTGAAGAGGTTTTGCTGCAGTTAATCTTCCATATTGACTCCTCACTAACACCCTCACAAACACACCTAACATACACATACACACACACCTAGCAAGCAAACACACACACACACACATACACACACACACTGTGATGGCTGTTGTGCCCCTGCAGAGCGGAACAGCAGGACTCAGCTTCCTTCGTGCCGCTGTGCCATCTGGCAGCTTCAGATGGTTTGGTAGCTCCACACTGGGGTCCTGCTCTTTCATCCAGTGGGACGAATCAGCTCGACACAAACACATAAGACCTTGGTCAGGGACGCATTCGATGGAACCATTTAGGAGCTGTCTCCCCCTCAACAATGTGCCGTTTTTGTTTCCTTTTCAACGTAGATCATGAATTGTTTTGCTGCACTCATCCAATAATGGTTATTCTGAGAGCACAGACCACTGCAAAGACAAAGAGCCTAAATATTTGTGATCAAAACCTGCAAGAGTCACCCCTGTGCAGCACTGAAGGAGAGCACTTCGGCCACTTATACCATTTTATACACACACGGATAAATCCTTTGGTTCATACCTGTTTTTAACGTCATCCAATTGCAGAGAAGTTCCTCTAAAGATTCCTACATTTATTCAAAGTAGGTGCTATTCATGAGATCTTTCTGCTATCTAGATTTAAAGAATGAATGCATGCAAAAAAAAAGGATTTTTTGAAAGACCGGAGTACTTCTAAGTGACTTTGCATGCTTGAAACTTGTCTAAAAATCATTTCATCTCTGTATGCATCTGAAATCATTTTGATGACTTATATCAGACTTTGCAGGAACATGTAGTAATGGTTGTCTCTATTTTTAGATCAGGTCTCCTTTGAAATATGTTCTACGAATGAAAAAAGGGTGCAGAGATGGCTGAGTGTAAAAGAAAAACTGGCTTTGTGAAGCAGTGTTTGCTGGCTGTCCCTGCTCTCACTCCTTCTTCTATAAACGGACAGTAAATATGTTGTTTCTGCATTTGAATCTGGCAGAAAGGAGGAGAGATAAAGGAGGATGAGGAGGAGGAGGAGGAGAGGGAGGAGGCAGGATGGAGCTTTTCTGTTCTTGTTAAAGTGTGGGCAGCAGCAGCAGAAGAAGTGTCCCCTCTTGTTTTTGTAAAGTGCATGTTGGCTCGCAGAAGTCCTAATTCACACTGAGGGGAAGTGGGTGGAGTGCACACACACACACACACACACACACACACACACGCGTGTGTGTGTGGATGTGTAAAAGAGGCCATATAAGGGTACTTTCAGCTCTGATAAACGGGGTGAGATTCTGCAGTTATGAGCTGAGAGTGAGAGGTTGTGGATGTGTGAGGATGAAGGTTTGGTCACTGAGGAGTGTGAGCGTGAGCTCACATGTCATATGTTGTGTAGAAACAAGGAAATATGTGTAACCCTGTTATTTTTATGCAACCTTACCAGCATCTGTGAAACCTGATATCTTAGGAACTTCTCCATCAAGACAGCAGTTACGGTAAGTGCTGCAGACCAGCTTTGGGATCAGAACAGATTACACAAACAAGTTTCATTTTCAGCAAACCACAGAGTGAGCCAGATGGAAGACATGCAATTATAGAGCTACCCAAAGATGCTTTTGAGGGATGTCAAGCATGCACATGAGAGAATAACAGTTCATCAACCATGTCTGATTTCATCACTCATATGTTAACAGGATCTGCTGTCATTTTCCGAAACCACACTGTAAAATTTATAAATGAGAAATCTCTGATGCATGTGCACACACATGCAGATATTCTGCACATGTGTGCACATGCACAGGTTTCAAGGGATTTGGCTGTTAGCATGCTGATGTTAGCATTTAGCTTTAATCACCTCTGTGCCTTAGAGAGCTGCATATTGTCATTCACAGGAAATGTTCTGCAGTTAGTGTTCACTCCTCCACAACAGCCTGAATGTTTCCTGTTCAGATGTGAGTGGTGCTCCCCAACCATGTGTGCACAGTGTGTGTGCACTGACTGTGTGTGGTGTGTGTGCATGAGAACTCAGACTCTGACAGAAGTGACTCGTTGACTGAATGTGAATTTCCGGGCTTCTTAGCTCTCAGAGACTCACACACATTGAGGGCATGTTCCTTAGAAGTCTGCAAGTGTTGAAGTCTGTCCAAACCCTGATTCATCCGCTTTCTCACAGCCTCCAGCTGAGGCTCCCTCAGACTTCCTGGAGAGTCAGCTCGGGGTGCAAAATGGGCCTTCATGGGCTTAAGAGTCATTCTTTAGCAGGTTTGATGTTGTGGATTTTCAAGGCAGCTCACTGCAAAGAAACAAAAGAAATAATGCAACACATTGACTTCATAACATTTTATGTGAATTAACTTTGAACTCATCATCACTAAGAAAAATGCAGAAGTATTAAAATAAATTCATGACCAAAGCCTCCAGACCTGCCAATTAGCAGTTTCTCTCACCGTGCAGCCTAGTCCCCTATGTTCACTCCATGCATAGTGATGAATATACGAAAACATATATGTCGTTGCGTGCAGAGGATGAACATTCAATTTATAGATAACCACAAAGTCAAATGTCAGTGTCTGACTCAAACTGGAAAATGATTTTCATACCCCTCTGACTAACGCTTCTTTTATTTGTAGATACTGACATGCATAACACTGGCGCTGTCGCTTCATTTCAAAGAAAGATGTTTAACAAGCTCCTGGCCAGATTCACATGAACTTGGTCTCAGTTTAATAGAATAAATCCTGCAGACTTTATTACCCCCACAGCGTCTCCCCCTCTTAATGTCTCAAACTATTACTGTCATCACTTTCAGACTCAGTGGGGTCTAATAACAGCTGCAGCCGCTGGAGGGTTGAACTGTTATTCACTGCTGAATTAAAAAAACAACCAGGCCTCACAAGTGATCTTATAATAGTCTCACTTTCATTTTCATAAACCACAACTTAAAATGAGATTATCAGCTGAGGAATTGGTTATTTCCATATGTTGTTTCTTAGTATCTGCAGCTGTTGGATTTTCCATGGAGAACATAAATCCATTTATGGCATGTAGACAAAAATTCCCTTTGATAACACTACATTGTGCAGCAGCGTGTGGCCACACTGTCCATTCTATATAGAGTCAGTGCGTCAGAGCTGAAGCAAACTAATCAGGAGATTGATAGAGCACGGGCTAAAACACAGGTTAAGCTGTTGGTGATAATGTTCATTTCTCAATTCTGTTGAATGGCGTCACTGCAATCAACACCAAACAGACTATCCTCATTGAATATTTAAGATTATTGATTGTTTTAAAAAATCACGAAGAATCTAAGAGCATGTGAAAAGTTTGCAGACCCTACTCTGTGTTTTTTGTCCGTTTTTTTTGTGTGAGATTTCATTCTTGAAGTGAAATCTGAATACCTGGAGCATGAAAGCCTTCAGACGATATGTAGTAAGAATGTTTGATACCCAAGAGTTTTTTAAAAGCCACAGACCGAGCTGCCCTGTGCTTGTGCAGATGTGTATGTAATATCCACTTTCTATTTTTAGATACCAAGAGGGACCCAATCTCTTTCTGTCTCCCTCTCTCTCCATCTCTTACCTCCTTTGGGAACAATTGAGCCTGAGTTCTTCTTCCTCTATTATTTCAGACATAAATCTCATGTGACTACGAGAGCAGACCTTCACCTTGAGTTGGATGCCCAGCATGAAGCTTGGCTTTCACCCCAATCCTCCCTCATTATTTCATATCAGGTAGTATTTCAGAGACGCCGTCAAATAATAAAATGAGGATTTCTGTTGGCTCTGCTTCACTTTGAAATCAAACACAGAAGTCTCTGCCCTCCATGAATCTTCTTCATTACTGCATTTCATTATTCCCTTTCCCTGCTGATTTGGATGTGTAACTTTCCAGTCTACATGGGGAGATTTCATTAGTTATTAGCCTGCAGAATTGGGCCAAATGACAGAACAAAGCAGGCCGGAGCAGTGGTAGGTAGTGGAGCATCATTAAGTGAATATATACCTGCACTGTCACAGTCTCTGGAGCCAGATCACAAACAGCTGAACAACAGCTCCATTATTTGGAGGAAACATGCAGTAATGATAAGATGATAAGAATTATTCTCCCATTGCTCATTAGAAAGCTTGTTTTAAAGCCCCGTACTGTCTTTGAAAAATACTCTCCTGGCTGGTAAATGAAGCAGCTATTATTATTATTCTTTGTGGGACTTGCTGCTGAAGGGGATGTGCTTATTTTTGCATTTCATTGAGGCAGGTCTGACAAGTGGGTGAATCGGGGTTAGAGAATACTTTCTCCTCAAAATATCTTATCCTTTGCTGGAATTATTCAGTTAAGATGTGTTTCCTGCATGTTGCAAAGGTTTCCCCACCTGTAGTGAAGTTTTCTCCACTGTTGGTCTGAATATTGCTTCAAATTCACCAGTTTTCTTCCTATATCACACTTTAATGCCACTTTTCACAAAAAATCTTGTTCATCAGAGTTTATAAGGAACATAGAAATCTTGTGCCTTAATGCACAATTTCAAAACAAAGTTTTTAGGAAATTCAAATGAGTCAGGCACACAGAACACACACAACGTACAGGCATCAAATGAAAATACTACTTGCTCGTCACTTCTGACTTTTCTGACTAATAGTTGCAGATTATTCTAGTCTTGATTATTATGTCTTCCCAGACTTTCTGCACCCAAGGTTCCCTCCCTTTCTTTTCAGCTGTCCCATCTGGTGAAGAAAAAATGTCCCCCCAAATAGCTTTGAAATTAACTCAGGCATCAGGTTGTAAGTCTGTAGCTCCAAATTTGAAGTCCTTTTTTGATTCAAATGTTTACAGAGGTAAATTTCAGTGATGCTGCTCTCTGACCTTTCATGAAGCCCCTGTGGACTAACATGCAGTCCAACAGACTAAGCGTGAATGTTGAAAAGACAGGTTGACCCTGCAAAAGCATTTCAGCACCATGGTCAGCTCCCATCCTCTGAACCAGAAACCAACATCGAAACGGCGGCCAACAGGTGTTAGTCTATGAATAATAAAGATGTAGAATCTCAGAGGCCTTTAGCAATGGAGGAATAAAAAAACAGAATTAATTTCCTCGTTTTCCTCAGAATCATTGTTTTCACCTGTGTTGAAGTAGTTTTTTTATATTTTCAGCATGGCCATTCTCCAGGAAACAATCTGTCTTCAAAATGAATTAATCAGATTTAATGCCTCACATTATATTTTCTAAACTAGCTGCTATTTTCAGGGGACCTATTTGACCCTTGTTTCCATGGTAACTCAGACCGGAGCTGTAAACATGTGCCTGAATGCAAGTAGGTTTGGAAAACAGAGAAACCAAGCTGAGAACAAAATGTACAAACTTGAAGAAGTGAGTTTAAACATATAAAACTGGCATGAACGGGGTGCACACAGTTCGATACATGACATGAGTTTTTTGAGGGAACAGTTTAGTCTTCCAAAACAACAGTGTTGACGTGACTCATATATCTGCCTCTTTATTTTGTTTTTGACAGGGCCCTTTGACAGCCAGAGCTCTTTTTTCTATGCTTAAAAAAGCTAAAACAGCAGAAAACAAACATATTCCAGTAAACAACAAGATGTTTAGATCCTGATGTACCACTAAAGTGAGAAAAAGAACCAAGAAAAGTGTTGAGCTAGGATATATGATCGAAAATCAATCAGTTCTTCTCTTTTTTTCCCTTTTTTCTTTTCTTACATTTATTAAACCTATGAGAGACTCTGAGACACATAAATGACCAGATTGTTGTGTCTTCAACTATATTCATGAGCCTATAGCTGCCATATTTTGGTGAATCCCTTCAAACATTGTTTTCCAAAATGTATGTGCAAAGCATAATCATGTACACATATTCATGTTTTAAATGAAAAAAAGAAGACAAGCTTTTTGATTAAAAGCAAACAGAAATATGACTGACTCTCATTTCAAAAGATTTAAGTGTTTGGTCCAAGTTAGAGAGGCACCCCTAAGTACAGTATGTAAAAATCCTGTCTAAGTGGAAAAATACTGGAATTAACCTGAAAAGAAGATATGAATCAGTGTAATTTTTTAAATTCAGAGACTTCTAAAATTGGATCTGCAGGTAATGAACTGTCTTACACACTTCAGAATTTCAGTCACTGTCTGACCTCCATAAAACCCCACTACTCTAGATGATTTTTTGGGTTTCTTTAATAGTTCTGAAACCACCATTAAGCACATAACCCTGCTGTACATACAGGAACATGTCTGGTTTTGTTGGAGCTTTCAGAACCATGGACAGCTCCCACCTTCTACCCCTGGAGCAGACTCTCACTCACAGCAGCTGACAGGCTTCAGCACCACGGACAGCCGACCCCTCTCCAGTCCTTTGAGCAGACGCTTGTTCACAGACGCTCAATCAGAGCTGCTAACAGGTTTCTTTCTGTATGAGAAAAGTAATTAAACGACAGACAGAGACCCGAGAAGCCCTCTGGGAGCATCTCTGCTGTTTGTCAGCAGTAATCAGACATGAAGGTCACCCGCGTGTCCACTTTAATGGTCAAGTGTCTGAGTTCTGTCGCTGATTGTCTGACTCCAGAGGCACTCATTACAATCACAAACAGACAGCACAATGCGAGGAGATGTTTCACACAGTCAAATTAGTCACAAGGGCTTTGGCCTACTTTCCTTTGGCCTATTTACACCTCATACGTTTTGTTGAGCAAGGCTAAGAATTGGTTTATTGTCTGGAGGGCCAATGGCAGGTCAAAGAAAGTTTTTGTGCTGTGAATGATAATCTTTTATTTCCTTGGAAAGTCGTACCTAGAATCAAATCACAAGGTAAAGCTCTGGCAGTCGTGTTTAGCTTCAGTCAACCTTTGAATAGTTTGGAACAGCTTTAAAAAGTAACATTCATTTTCACAGCATGGAGGCTCCTGGTTCACATCTCAAGCCTTTATGTGATTTGCACTGTCTTCTTATGCATGTTTGGGTCCTTTGGCCCCTCCTTTGTAGCATCTCAGCCAGATTGACTGGTGACTATGAATGCCCTCAGGCATTGTGATGAGTGAGTCTTGTTTGCCTCCATATGTGATGAGCTTGAGGTCTGACACAGGCATACAGGCAGCAGAGATTGTAAATAGTTTCTCTGTGTTTCTGTAACTTGTCAAGTGGGGAAGGATATTTTACATCTTGTTATGAGAAAGCAAGTGAAAGCTCTGGTGTCTACAAGCCGGTTGTGCTTGGTATACGAAGGTGACAGGAACAAAGCTGCTGTTCAAGCTTTTCAGCGCGCAGCTCCTCCTAATTCTACCTTAGTATTCTCTTTTTGGTTGTTCCTCTGATCTGTTATTGGTTGAAAAAAAAGCTATCAGCACATCAAAAGTTCAGTTTGGTTAAGCACCATTAGAGGACTAAGGTTAAACAGGATCTACACACAATACTAGAACAGCATTGTCCTGCAGGTCTCAATGCCTCTTGATGGAGCCAGGACATCCAGTGTAGAGAAACAGTCAATGCAGCAGAGCAAAAAAGAAAAAAAGGTAGCCAAAAAAAGTAACTGGAACTCAAGATGACAGTTTTAGGTGGAAATATTCTGAAAAAAATCATCATGAAGCAAATTTTAGCAGGCCTACATGGTGATACCCCCCATTTTAAGACCGATCCGTCGCAGGAGTCATATTTCCCACAATTTCATGTACAACTGAATGTGACACAGGTGTGAGCACGTGTTACTGCTACCTGAAGAACCACCATCAGCAAACGCACCCTCGATATTTGTCACGTCTCATTTCTGATGTTTGTGAACATTTGGACTCAACTGTGACATTTTAATCTTAATTTATTTAGTGACGGAAGAAGTAATTTCTCTCCTTTTCACGAGACTTCGGGAAGATTCGTTGTTATGCCACATACGCTGAGTTCTCACGATCATCTTTGGTTTCTAAATGACAAAACGTCGAAAGTTCACATTTACGCAACTTGGACAAAAGTGCGTAAACGGCACAGCAAAGTGAACTTGCTGTTTGATAACAACAATTTCAAATGTGTGAGAGGGAAGAGGAGGAAAAAGGCCAAACCTCTGGGCCACGGTGAGTGAGATGACTCCTAATTATTAACTCTTCTTTGTTTTATCACTTTTCTGAAACGAACACACACCTGTCGAGGCCTTGTGCGCAATGCTGCACCAAACCCCATTTAGATTTATGCCACTTTTTGTGTTTTCCCGCTCGTTGGTTTTAAAGTGAGAAAACATCAGTCTGTGCAGCTCACTCAAGGTATTGAGATAGTCTTCAAATAAATTCGGCTCAGGAATTGCCCACCAGGCACCATTTCAGCTCAATGAAATCGTAGATATTTGGTCGGCTCAAATTGCACACCGGGATCTCTCTCCTTGCAGCGGCCATGGAGCTTAACGAGCTATTTAATTTTCCGATGGTTTGGAGGCATTCTGAATTAAAGAGATCGTTGCAGTGATTCACTTGTTGCCTTCAGTTAATGGACACATTAAAAGCAGAGCAAACTGGAGATGTAGGTCAGGGAATGCATAGTACTTGTGTCTGTTGTTTGGTTTGCTCACACAGTGAAGCCTGCACAGCCCAGGTTTGGTTCTGTACATTATTTTGGGTTAGTCACTCACTTCGATTGTAGATAAGAGTGGAGTGGAGTGGGAAGGAGGGGACAGATTTAACTGGTACCTATGTGCTGAATGGGGAATGCTTTAAGCCTCAGTTGTGGGCTGATCACGTGTGAATGAAATCTCAGGGTCATCAACCTGCCTGTTTGCTGCTTGTGTCTGCTCCTTTCAACTATGAAGCCAAGCTTGTGCATGGAAGCAAGCGTGTGCCAATATCAATCTGACATTTCACTTCTTTGTGTGTGATTATCATAATTATAGGTTTACAATATGCATATGCTGCATTTTCACATCACTGTATTTGTCCCTGAGGGGTAATTATAAAGGCATGCTGACTGGTCCAATTAACTAGTTGCACTGTATAAGCAGCACAATGCCAGAGGGTCTGGGGAATTAAATGTCAAGTGCTTTTATTATGTTCATTTTCCAATCAGCTTGTGATGTGGATGTCAACTTGAAGTGGACTGTGAAGACATTATTGTGGTTGTAACGGAAAGAGTCACCTTGTTTTTGATTTACACACAACGCTTCAGAAACGGAGACATAAGAAATGTTTTTCTTATATCTTTGAGCTACAAAAATCAGAATATCATGCAAGGAGCACCAACGATTACATTTGCAAGTATATAATGCAAAAACCCACAGACTCTTGTTACAAAGGCTGGTTTAGTCTGTGTGCTTGAATTGTTTAACTTGAGCCCGGGTCCTTTTAAAAAAAAAATGTCATTGCTTTTTTTTCCATTTATGGCGGAGCACAAAAGTAGGGATAGACCAATTATCAGCCGGGGCGGTTGTCGGCATTAGCCTTTCTTTATATTTTTAACCATCTTTATGAATTTGTATTCACATTAGTTTAAAACTAGTTTATTCTGGCTCTCATGCAGCTGCGCCTCTCTGTCTGCAGTCACTATTTGTCTCCAGCATTGTCCCACTCACTGCACCATCTGATGAGTTACATCCAGAGCCATGTCACTGGTAACAACTAGTCACCAGCTAAAGCTGTGCATGTAGTGAAGCTTCAGTATGTAAGGTACCTAAATGAAGTAAAAATTGCAGTCAGATGTGATGAAAAGCCTGGAGGGAGAATCCGATATTCTCAAGTCCCACATATTGCAAAATTTCTTGAATCCATCTGTTATGTGAAGATGGGGATGAATGAGTCCATTTAAGGAGAATGAGTCTCCTCGCAGGTGATGTAGTGAAAACAATAATGTGTCACGAGGATTTGGACCAGGCATTCCAAAAAGAGTGATCAGGCAGTGCGAGTTTACATTGGTTGCAGACGTTAGCTCTGTTTGGATAAGTTTTGGCTAGTCTAGCATTGGTGAAGTGGCTTCTGTGCAAGATATTGCATTTAAGGAGCTGGCGCCTGGTGCATATAGAGGGAGTGTGAACAAGATTAAGTTTTAAGGGCCCTTGTTTATCAGAGATTGTGATCCTGAGGTCTTGGTCCCAACGTAGCTGTTAGGGGGATCAGGTTGATCAGATTCATCCTAAAACTTGAATCATATAAGGCTGAGGTTAGCTGAGATCTTAGTCATCATTACAGCAAGTCTTCCTGAATGAAGATCTCTTGCAGCTGATGATGTTTAAGACCAAGAAACAGGTTGTGACTTGTACTCAAAGGAGCAAAAGTAAATACTCATTATCTTTTTATTGAAAATCACTGCTAACTGTTAATTTGATAACACATTTTTTCTTTAAATGCTTAAATGAAAACAGCTCTATCTTGAACTGACATGCTTCAGCTGTCTGTATTAATCAGAGTCCTAACAGCCTCTATAATCCTTTGTCAGTCTCAGATTCAGTGTTTCACTCCAGCTGGCCTGAAACCTGCTCAGTAGACTCCTTTCACACACATGATCCAGTTTCTGCTCCTCTGATTGTGATCCTGTGTGTACTGTACCCTGACCATCGGCTGCCACCGCTGCTGTGCTTTTAAATTTGGATTTATCTGAAACCTCATTTCTCTCTGGCACACACTGTGATTTTGGGCTTTTATCCTTCGATATCAGACCACAGTATGTGAAATAGTTGTGTTAAATCCTCCTTGTGTGAAAGGTGTCCTTCAGAAGAGAGGCTGGTTTCTGTTTGGAGAATAAATGGCTCACAGCTGTTCTGTATGCAGGAGTTCCAGAGGTGAAGCCGTAGCTGGGATAGAGCTTGGAGGATTTCAGTGAGATGTATATTGGTCACTTTAAATTCATTAATGTCTGCAGGGATTCTCCAGGATTTTTTTTCAAAATGTCGAGTCAGCTCTCTCTGTTTTTGAGGTCAAAGTTTTGAGTGTCTAATAGCCCGTTTTATTGTTAATTTCACATCCTCCTTCCAATGCCTTATGGTATTTTGAGGTGCCTTAAAACTTGAAGCAGTCGTAGGTTTATGTTGTTACTCAACAGTTAGCTTTCCTTCCCGCAGAAACTGTCCTTTTTTTCCATCCAAGGTGGACTATCTTCACAAAATGTATTGCGCTTGTTCTGGAAATGTCTCTGAACATTACTTTTCATTGATTTACATCTTTGGAAAAAGATTTTTCAAGCCTACGAGAAAGGCAAAATGCTGGAGGACAAACCCTGAGAGTGTCTGCTCAGCCTCTGAATGCACTGTCTTTCTGGCTCTCCCAAACAGGCTGGAGCATTGAAACGTATTAACATGTTTAATAAATGTCCTGGGATATTATCTTGTCGCACAGAGAAATTTCAATGATAGAATCCCTGTGCAGGAATGTGTGTAAAAAAAGTCTGATGTGATGTAAGAAAAATCACTTGCAGGATATATTAGAGATCAATACCAATAATTAACAGATATCAACATGATTCAGGCTCTTTGTAAACACAAATAGTGTTTACGGAAGAAGAGAGAGACTGAGGCAGTTAGGTGAGCTTTTTTATCATCATTTCTGAGAGAGTCAGGGAGAATTCAACAAAATAGAGTGAAGCAGTAACTTTAAAAAATGTTGCAACATATATCATAGGAAACACAAACATTTCATTGTCATTTTTTCCCAAGGTTTTTTCCTACACATATTAGTGTCCTTACTCCTGCATCCTCCCCACCTGAGGTTAAACCACAGAGTAATCAATCTGATCCAGTTAACAGGTCATCAAACTGGGCGCTCTCCTCCGGTTACTGGAAGCAGCGGGGGAGTTAATCCGGACACAGATCCCGAAGGAGGCCTTGGAATTACCTGAGCTGTGTAAACTTCCAGTTGATGTCATTAACTCAGACACGACAGTGTTGAGGTTTCTGTGACCTCAACACCTCAGCTATGAAGCAGGTTTGGATTTATTTGGATTTAAGGTGACTTCCAGGTTAACCGAGTTTTCAATACTTTGAAAGTGGCTCACTTCTTGACTCAGATCACATAAATTACTTATGCTGAACACAACTTGCTCTGGATTAGGTTATATACCAATGTTTTGAAAGTAGAAAATACTTCTCAAAAAATAATTATGCACCCCAAGATTATACTTTGGGTAATGTGTTTAACTTCATGTTCTTCCATTACGAGTTTGTAAAAGATGATGATTTGTGGGCAGTAGACTTGCTCTTAATGGCAACTGGACATACGCTAATTATTTTGTAACTTAATGTGAACCTATATTAAAAAAAATCCTCTCTGTCCTGATTTCAGTTCATGAAGCTCACAGGGCGATTGTGCAGGGATTGTGTTTTGTAAGTGGTGCTCTGTCTTGGTTGGTGCAGTCTGTAGACAGGTGTGTGATACTGAGCTCATACTGTCTGCAGAGAAAGCCACTTAAACATCTGCTGGAGCATAAAGTGTCCATATCTCCACAGAGGATCCACCCTGTCCTATATCTCGTCCCTCTGTCTCATGTTGCAGGTCACTCCACACATTTAGTAAATCTCCTCGTCCAGGATTACTGCTTCTCAGGGATTTAGGATTTCTGCCCGCCCAACACATGCTGCACAGTATGTGTGTGGTATTTCCACGTCTCCTATGCCTCTCGCCACTGCAGCTTCTCTCATTAGGAGCCAGCCTGATGAATGTTAGCTGAGAGAAGAGAAACTGATAGCGCTACAGGAAGAAGAATTGTAGCTTTGGAAACTCTCCACTACGTCTTTTCACCTGTAAAAAGAAAAGTTTGCTCAGGGAGTAACGCTTAATGTTTATGACCAACTATTGACACCGTTTGGACGGAGACTGGAGGGACTTTTATCTTTTTTCTGGATCATGCTCTGAGCTCTGGGTTGGCGGGTATCTTTGATAACATTGAATTTTTTAAAGAGTTGTGAAGTAAAGGATTTCAAACCAAAAAAAATGCAAGCTTCCCGGTGGTAATAGGCAGCATCTTTATTCTCAGAGGTTTAAAATGAATGTGACCAAGAAGAATAACTTCTTCCCCATTGGCCCGGTGTCCACCGCCCTGCTGCGAACCACTGCCATGGCTGCTACAGGAGACAAACCTGGTCCCCCAGCTAAGGGAGCTTTTTTCTCCTTTGAAGGGGAGAAGGACAGTCAGAAGGAGGCAGCTCAGAGAAAGAGCCAGCTGCAGGTGAAGGTGTCTCAGTCCTGTGTGGTGGAGGAATTCTTCTGGATAGGAAACAGCATCGTGGCTTTCTCCAAGTGGAGACTCGGATACATGGGTAAGCTGAGGCGGACCTTAGACTGACTGCACTTGTGTGGATGTCTGAAAAAAGGCAGTCAGGCGCTCAGTTATGTGAGATAAATGCCACATTTAGCTTTGGTACATAAAGTTGTGCTCATAAGTTTGCATACCCTGGTAGAATTTATGATTTGTTGGCCATTTCTCAGTGAATACGGATGATAACACAAAAACATTTCTTTCACTCATGATTAGTGGTTGGGTGAAGCCATTTATTATCAAACAATTGTCTTAACTCATTTTTTATCATAATGACAACAGAAACTTCCAAAATGACCCTGATCATATGTTTACTTACCCTGGTTCGGATGAGGGTCTTTATTTTCTCAGATGGTGCTGGCCCTTCTTCTTGGCAAAAGGCCTCCAGTTCCTTTAAATTCTTGGACTGCCTGGCAGTAACTGCAGGTTTGAGATCTTCCCAGAGTGGCTCATTGGTATTGAGGACAGGTGACTGAGATGGCCACTCCAGAACCTTCACTTTATTCCATTATAGCCAATGGCAAGTTGACTTGGCCTTGTGTTTTGGATCATTATTTTGTTTGAACGTTCAAGTACGTCCCATGCACAGCTTCTGGGCTGATGAGTGTAAATTTTCCTCCAGTATTTTCTGATAACATGCTGCATTCATCTTTCATTCACCAGTTTTGACCAAGTTACCAGAGCCTTTGTAACTCACACATCCCCAAAACATTGGTGATCTCCATGTGAGCTCCAACTTGTGCAGCCATGATTTGTAGCTTTTCTCCAAGGGAAAGAAATAATGCTACTCTTTTAACAACCTCCCATATTTAGTTTTAATTTAGTCCCATTTTTGACATTCAACCAACTCTAAAACTGCTTATCTTCTTGATTTAGAGGCATGCAGCCATATTCTTGGATGTTTGTGATGATATTTGATAAATTATATTAGAAATTAGTGGAAATATGTTTTTTGGCCCTGGTTCTTGATTATCTGCAGCTTTTGTTTTCTCTTTGTCTTGTTGTCTCTTTCTGTAATGCAGATAATTAGAGGAGAAAATGACATTTTCTGGCTCTTCTGCCCTTGTTTGACATGATGAAACTGATTTTTATGAGTTAGTTAATCAGTTCTGACAGGAAAAAATTGGAAGAATCGGCTTATTCTCCTTTGTGGTGCAGGAAGCTTGTAAAAATTTACTTCCTTGCACATTTTGCAAGAAAATATCTAGTGTTTATCTGAATGTAGATGGCAGTATAAAGGCACAAAAGTGACGCTGTCTATGAAATTCTTAGCAAATACAACCTGTTTAAGGCTGAGGCTCTCGTAAGCTGTTCTCTAGAAAATGTGTCAGCCTAAAGCATTTGATATTTTGATCCTGACTGTTTATGAAACGACTCGTGTACCCACAGATGTAAGACTTCAGCCACAAAGAAATGTAGGAGCTGGACTCCTACAGGCTGTGGGAGGCGTTTATGTGGCTATTCTGACTGTGACTGATCTCAAAGGTAGCAGACAGTCCTCTTCTCTCTCTTATTTCACAAACAGCCTCTCCTTTTCTCTTTGTGTTTGCAGTATAAGTGCAGACACATAGAGAAAAGGAGAGGCTTGACTTTCCCCTCCCTGTTTAACCCCACCATGTCCTCCTCAATGTCTGACTCAAGAACGTATGAGTGTTTTTCCTGTGATGTAGATTTTCTTAATCCAGTTAGTGCCCAGCATTCTTCCACGCTAAGCCGACAGATGGTGTACTACTCCTGGCAGGAGCAGGATCAGGATCACATCGGTGTGCATGGTGTGTTGTTGATGTTTGGAGGGAGACTTTGTACGCTCTCCTGCAGCCTAAAGTTACCCCTGACCCTCTTATGTGTTCACAGACTGATGGGAACAGACAGCACTGACCTGTGAAGACCAAAAATACTCCTGCTCGGCCCTTGGTGCCTGGAAGTCGTTTGTTTTATTGCACGAGGGGACTGATAACTTACATTTTGAGTTCTGCAGTCAGTGCTTGTTTGAGGATGTGTCTTTGTGTGTAACCTTCAGCACCTCCATGTCAGTCTGCATTAGGTTTGCTGGTCACCTCCAGAAAAGTGACCATCTGCCCAGTAGACACACCTGTGTGTGTGTGTGTGTGTGTGTGTGTGTGTGTGTGTGTGTGTGTGTGGCATATGGCCTCCAGACAATCCCTCCAGGCTTAACCTGGTGCCCTGATAGAGGTCTCTGCCTGTTTGGCCCAATTTCATGACTGAAGGAGCAGGACAGCAGTCAGGTGACTTCCTTTCCTCTGACCTGCCCTCAGACTCAGCTGTGTTTGGGAGGGGATCTCCTAACTCACCTGACACCTGTCGCCTGCCTCCTGATCCAAGCCCATTAGCAACCTCAGCAGCTGCGGCTCCAGGAGGACAACTAATTCTGCTAAAGACCCAAGGGGCCATGTAGGTTGCCCCAGTTCATAGGATTGAGAGATGATCTGTTACCATTTCATGGCCCTGAATTTATGTTTTCAGTCTTGAATGAAACAGGCACCTTTTTTGACAGTGTTCTTTAACTTTCAGCATCTGCCGTTAATTCAAATCATTCCAGCTTCTAACTTTGGGAAATTATTTGCACGATTGAAATAAACATTTCGATTTTGATTTTAAAACCTTATCAGCTGGTGCCAAAAAAGTGGATTGATGGCATCAGCAGTCAGTGAACCGAGGTCACTGGTTTCAGGGTGAATGTGCCTATAGCAGACAGTGAATGAGGTGGTATTGGCTCCCCTGTGTTTGCTGCAGATAGCTTTCACAAAGAGTTTATTTGACGATGAATCCATCGATCCACCCGTTTTCACCCCCTTATCTGAGATCAGGTCAGGAGGGCCGGAGTCTAAGCAAGATGATCCAGACGCCCTTCTTCTCAGAGACACTTTTCAGCTTCCCTTTGGGAATCCTAAGGTCAGGAGTGATGTGTAATCCCTCCACCTAGCTCTGGGTCTGCCCTAGGAACACCTCCAGAGAAAGGTATCCTTATCTAAAAGCCTCGATGTCCTCAACTGACGGCTCTAAGATCCCTTATGCAGTCCCAGATATTGACCCTCTCCCTCGGGCTGAGCCCAAATGCCCATCAGAGGAAACTCAGCTCCGTACATTTGTGATCCTATTCTTACGACCAGAGGTGATAAATCCATTGATCCACTGATCAACACAAGGCGTGACCTGCTTTAGAGCTTTGGTTTGTGTATCAAATCCATTAAATGTCTGATCACCTGTTTCTATCCTCATATCAGGTCTGTCATGTCAAACAGCTTTTAGACTTAGCACAAACTTGTCTGTTTGACTTGTCTTTTTGTTGTTTCAGCCTTGTTGCAGGATGTCTTTAACTGAGTGGGTGTGTCCTGGTAGAAAAGAGTTTAAATGCTGCAACAAAACCACATTTATGGTCCTGTTGATCCCTGGCAGGAGCAGGTGTAAGTCTTAATGAAGACACTGACAAAGTTTAAACCCATAGATAAGATTTGAACACACAGAGTTCCTCCACACACACACCATGACAGAATTCTCCTTATCCACACACACACACACACACACACACACACACACACACACACACACACACACACACACACACTTTAAATCTGATGTTGTTACCATAGAAACAAGCTTATATCCCAACTATCATGTGTGCACGCTCCACTTTAGTGTCTGTCACTGCATCCAAGCTGGGTGTGGTACACATCCATTATGCTTTAAACAGATGAAAGCTTTAGTTTTACTTTATTTCTCTCATTTTTCTATAGTTTCCTCACACTCATGCCTCCTTTCAGTCTTTTGCTACATTCTGCAAAGACAAAGTGCCTCTTGATAATTAAAGAGTTGTTTGTAGTGATTGCTGTTCTTGTCATTACCTAGATGAACTCATCAACAGTTGATTGCACCTGCAGGGTTCCTTTTCTCCCTCTTTTGATCACCTTGACTTCCTGCAGAGGACGCCAGGTCTTTTAAACAGTTTGGCGGTGTTTCGTCTGACGCCGCTCTCACCGGGGTGTCTCCTTTGTTGGTGTTTGATCGACTCTCATTAGTCTAATTAGTGTTCGGATAATGGTGTCCTCTGTGGAGCGAACAGTTGGGCTCTAACAGATTAGCTTAACAGTCATTCAGACCTTTCAACACTTGAGGATTGAGTTTCAGGGGAGAAGAATCAAAAATTCTTCATTGTTTTTGATTTGCTCTCTTAACAAGCATTTTAGTGGTTTGTTAAGCAGTTAAATTTTCAAGAACCTCACAAACAAGATGCAAGTTAAACCAAAACTGATGCAGCTGTTGAATATATTTTGGCTGGATCCAGAAGACACTCATTTTGTGAGGATTGTGGATTAGTTTTACACAGCTGTGAGCCTGTAAATGCTGTGGTATTCTGCTTCATGGTCTGCTGAAAGAATACTAAGCTTCATCAGTGGAAGATACCACATGATGACTCCCTTAAACCTGTAACAGCATCTGTATCGAGATCTTGCTTCAACAAAAGGAAGAATATACTACACAGCAGTTTTAGTTGATGCTGATTGTGGAAGCAGTTGGATACAGAACAAAATTTTGGCTTTCAAAGTGCTCTTCCTTGTTCTAATCTCAGCTTCCTGCATATATCTGATCAGTTTATAGACACAACATGCAGAGTGCACCGCTCCGCAGCAGCAGCTGTGTCCCAGACCACTGGACTGTTGATTAATTGATTACACTGGCTTTCATTACACAGGCTTAATCAGGCCTCCATAGGCCATGACTAACCTTTCCAATGCAAAGAAATGGGTCAGTTGTATTTATCACCAGTTTCTGCAGAATGTCTGCATGTGAAGCTGGAGTCATTTTTTATGGCTAACACTGGTTATTAATGATTTTTGGACTCTTTATTCTTGCAGATAAGATTTTCACATTAAATATATTATAGATTTTGCTCTCATGATGATTTTTTTCAGTGTCCACTGTGGATTGGGCACCTCTAACCTCTCCTGACAGATTTAACTTCACCCCTGAGTTAAAACCACAAACCGTGCTGCTTCTGTTCGAGCACCTCTCTGAAGTACAGTAATAACACTTTTCAAAGATTTAGTCGACTTCCCCAAGGGTTTTCCCACACACACTCGCACACACACTCGGCTCCAGCACCGGAGAAAACACTCTTCTGTTGGAGGAGCTGCAGGGGAGCGTGAGCAGAGCGTGGCCTCTTTCACTGCCTCCTCAGGCGTGAGTGAATTGTGTTCAGCTGGATGTTGAAATGGGTCTCTTTGGATACAGTTTGATTAGATTTCACCTCTCGCTACACTGCTGAAATCAAATGTTCATGCCGTTTGGAAACACAGCTCAGAGTATAATGGAGTGAAACAAAGCAACACAACATTTTAGGTGTTGGAAAACTCAGATCCTCCAATATTACAGCTCTGAAGGAGATGAGGCTGCAGGTTTAAGTCAGCAAATAAGCAATCAAAAAACATATATAGATGCCATACAATCTTGGAACAGCCTCATTAATCATTTCCAACTACCTGAACATGTTCTGTTCTTTCATATCAAACTAGTTTGTTCAACAAACAGCTTTAACTGTAGATACCTATACAAAGAGGAGTGCTTTGAAGAAACAAACCCTTTGAAATGTGGGAGTAAATGGTGCAAAAAGTAGTGACGTACATGTTTAGTTGATTTAAAGATCAAATAAGGCTACCCTCACAAGAGTTACCAGTAATGTAAACAAAGTTGTAATACTTAATTTTATAGGCTTTGTTGTGTCTAATCTGTAGTTCAGCCTCCCACCACAGGCTGGCACTGCAACTCTGATTTATGTCTGATGCCATAACAGTCCAAGGCTCAACTACCTGGGTGTAAACAGTCACAGATGACAGATATCGTGCTGCAGTGTGGTGCACTTTGTTAGTATGTTGATTTGGATGGTGGAGCTAGCTCTGCAAGTGCTACCCACACTCTGCTAGACAGTTAGCTCGCAGACTCTTGATTTGAGCTGCTTTATCTAAACTGTGCATTAAAAAAAAGGTGAAATTGGAGTAAAGTATGCAACTCTATAATGTTACAGTATTAAAAAAAGTATTTGGGGCCAAAATCTTAAAATAAGTCTTATAGTTTTTTTTTTCCTTTGTGGCTGTTTTTAATGTATTGTTCCCTGAAATTCTAATGTCCTAAGATGCCTCTGTGTGAGGGAGCTGTATGCTGTTTTCCTCCCTACTTACCTCCACTTAGCCTGAAGGACCCCTGTCCTGACACCCTCCCTGTTAACGGCGGTAAAGTGAAGGTGGAGTGAAGTGAGGGATGTAGGAATGGAGGGATTGGAGCAGTGATAGCAGCAGATGTTGATGTGAACAGGCAGCCTGAGCCGGCTGTTAGAGCCTCTGCAGCTCAGCTCTGACAGGAGGGGGAGGATGAGCCCCTTAAACTGGTGTCAGGAGGAATGTTTCCAGCTCTGTGCCATCCTGACCTGGAGCTCTGCAGAGTCAGGAGGCTCTCAGTGCAACCAAACCCTGTCAGCAGCTCATTTCATGGATAACTGGTTGCTCTCCTCTGGCTGAGAGAGTGCAGATCCTTAAGCTTGGTTTCAGCCACTGGGCACTGGGTGCTGAAATCGGCCGGCAGCTCAACAAATGACTCTTCCTTTCAAATCAATAAAAAGCTGCTTCACAGCCGTGTGTTTTACTGTTGCATGAAAAAGTCTGAGCTGTAAAATCACTGAGGGTCAATTGTTTTCAGATAATTTGTTCCTTTATCGTCCCTCAGAGAGACAATTTACATGAGGCATGCATTATTGATTCCTGGTGGCATTTGTTTAACAGTCGATACACAAACTAATACATTATTTTTACAATGCATGTTAAATCTACATGCAAGAACGGTAGAGTCAGTATTATTTACAGGACATCCCATATGGAAATAATGAGAGTTACAGGAGCTGAAACTATTTTCAGAGATTATGAACCTTGGAACTAATTTATTGGGGGATAAAAGGAAAAACGACAGATCATTAAAATGTATCTTTCTGAAATGTAAATATTTAGTTTTTAATGGGGCCTCCGCATTTCTGGCTCTGTTGTGGTGCTTCCAAGTTTTAAAGCTCCTGTGAGGAAATTTCATTGTGTTGATTTTCACACCTCCTGTGGACAAAGTGGTGTAATTTTAGAAAAATCTCAGTCTGCACCAACATGTCTGACCCTCAGCAGTCTTGTGGCATGGACAAGTTTCATAAAGGCTGTTTTAGCAGCGTGCTCTGACATCAATTATACCTACATGATGTTTGGGTGTTCAATAATACCGCAGAGATAATCAGTCCTATTGTTAACTTGAGACAATCGACTCTTTCAAAGTCAAACATTGTGTTCATAGCAGGAAAAAAAATAGATGAAGGAACATAAGTGGTTGAAAAGAAAAGTTTTGCAGGTGAGGGACTGAACATGTAAATCAGAGTAGATCAAATGGTATGGCTCCAACTTTGAACCTTTAAAAGTGAGATCTCTGATGTCTTATCTTCAAACGCTTGCTCATTAACAACGTGATCTCTAAATAAGCAAGGTCCCCTTATATAATTTTGAATGTGATCCTCCGCCTGGGCGAGAAAGATTTTTTGCTTGCACAAATTAAAAGAAAGTGAGGATGCAAGACTTCTCAAAAATCTGACAGCACAACTGAAAACTGAGTAACAGTCAACTAATCACGTCATCAATTTCAAACAGCAACTTTGACCCCATTGTGGCAAAGAAGTAAACATACTAGAGCTTGTATTTCAGCTCCCTTGTGGTGCAAACCATGCTGGTGTTTTACTCAGAATGAATTCACATTGTGAGTGTGTATGTGTGTGCGTGCTTGTGTGTGTGTGTCAGAGAGATCCAGGCTGCACGTGAAATCAATCATCAGCCTGTTCTGAAATGTTGCTCCATTGACGCTGCAGAATTGACTCCAAAAAAACTGATTGAATGGGTCGATATGGAAATTTCATGCAGCTACTATCCTGGAAGCAACTGATGCAAGCCAGGGTCATATCCTCATGATCATGCATGATGCTGAAAAGCTCTGAAATTGGCACAAGACGTAAATTTTAATCACTCTGTTTTGTATCTTAAGGCAGGAGTATTACATTCCTGGGAGTTAAACAGAAAACAAAGAATAAGTCAAGCCAGTCTGCTTCTTAATGGCATATTTGAATTGCAGAACACAAACAACACATATCAGCAATAATAATCAGGATGAATCTGAAAAACTGAGCATTTCTTCTTGCGGATGGCAGTATTGCTCTCTGCCATCAAATCCCCTGCCCTTCTGTCCCTGGCTGAAAGACCTCCCTGTGTCTGCAGGGCAGGTTAACAGGAGGGGTCAAAGGTCATGGCAGCACAGAGTACTGGTTCAACCACTTTGCATTGCCAGCTCGTTCAAATGACAAACCATAAATCATTTAAAACTCAGCAGTGTGTACACTGCCCCACAAACAAACCAGCTGTAATCTCTCGATCTGTATTTTCAGACCAGTATTCAGACATTCATACTGAATAATAAGCCTGCCAGCGGTTGCATGCAGTGTTCACTCAGCTCTGCCCGGGCGCTGGTGTTGTGCTGTGGTGTACTTTGCTGGTCCTGGGCAGAAATCTTATAGTGGGGGTTAGAGGAACAGGACTGCACTACATTAACAATCCCCTGGGGGCGAGCTGTCTGCAATGGGTCCAGAGCCGGGCCAAATCAATGCTCTGTTAGAGCAATCTATCACCACTGGTTCTGTTTGCATTACTCGTTCACAGAGCAGAGAGTCAGGATGAGCTGCAGGCCACAGAAGATGCGATGTAGTGAAGATGTTTGCTTACAGTTGTCAGGATTTTGTGGGGCTAATTTCTGTCAACTTCAGTCACATGGTGTCAAGGGTGAGGGATAAATTAAAATATATTTCAAATAATATATACATGTATCATTTTATTTATATGTAATGCACATAAGTCCCCAACCCTCATGGGTTTATAAGACACTGGAAAATACATTGCAGTGAGTCACAACAATATTCAAAACAGTTACAAATTTGCCTAAACTTCCTCAGCTCAGAGGAAAACACAGTAGTCTGACTTCTTTTCCAGATTATACATAGATATATATAGATATATATATCTATATATAGTAAAAGAGAATCTAAATTCATACATAGATGCTTTGTGCGTCTTGTATGAATGTATGTTAGTCCAATGAAAACATAAAAATGGGTATTCTGATCGTTTCCCTTTGCCTTACTTGTGTCTGATCTAGTGCTGCACTATTTGGGAAGGTTTTCAGATTGTATTTATAGTGGGCATTACTGTGAATTGTGGTTGTGAAACATTAAATGATGTCACATCAACTTTGCTGTACTAAAATGCAGATCATTGCAAGATATTAATGTTTATGTTTGAAACAGAGAAATATTTTGGGCTGTTTTTAAGGTGACTCAACAGTTTAAAAATTAAGGTGTTTTTTTCTCCCTTCAAAATCAATAATTCCCCCTGAATGCAAAGAGTAGCAGTGTGGCACTTCTGTTCACTTTGAGTATTTCTTTAAAAGCAAAAAAGTTTGTTGAGCACTGCGCTATGACACTATTTTAGCATGGTGCAAACAGACATTGTATGTCTGCAACTTTAAAAGGAGTATTCCTATTTCCCCACACTGTGTCTTAAACTATTTGCATGTTTTTACTTATCTTTAAATTGATTATTGTACTTTCCTTGCTTACTTTTTCTTTTCATAGTTTAGTCGATAAAATGTCCAAGAACTTGAAGTAAAATCTCAAAATGTCTTAAAAAGGACAAACGGCAACAAATCCTGACAGCCAGAAAGCCGGCAACACCAAATCTTAAACTTTTCTGCTCTTGCTCCGCAAACATTTCATTAGTTGTCGAAATATTTGCTCACTTGGTTTGAACTTGTTTTGGCTTAATTTGAGCTCTTTCCAGTGTCCAAAACTCATGTTAATTAGTTGCCATGTTGATAGCAGTACGTCTCTGTGATTGGTTAACCTTATTTAGATATGTGTGCGTGCTGAGCTGGCCTGATTTCCTGCAGGATGTGGGAGATTGTGTGATGGGATGTGACGGACGTGTGATAATTGACAGCATGGCCACATAGGGTGAGACTGCCGCTCCGGGGCATGTGGCTGTCCACACCAGCCTGACCAGTGCTCGTTACCATTAGCTTCCCATGGAGAGGCTGTCAAATTCTGCCCTAAAATAATGACCTGGACACACTGAGGCTGAACCTTTGGCACATCTCATTGAAAACAGTCTCTCTGCGGCTGTATTTTTTGTCTTAAAGCTGTTGAAAAGTTTCTGTTTCATTTTGTCTATGATGAAAACCCTGAGGAGACCTCCTGTTATTGATTCCTCTGTTGCTGCCCAGTCATTGTCCATGGAGTGAAGTGTAGATCTGTTAAAGGGCTCAAACTGCCCCTCGCTGTCTTCTGTCTTTTTCTTTTCTCCTCCTCCTCCTATGAGACAAAAAAAACAAACCCTGCTGGCACTGAGGCACATCCATACAGTTTACTTCGCATTTCTGCATGTACATGTGAGTGTATGGGTAGATAAATGCGTTTTGCATGAGAGCCTGGGTGGAAATTTGTGGATACACATATACAAACATTTTGGAAGCAGTGCAGGTCGTCTGTCACACTCTTTTCGACAGTTTCAGTGCACACTCCAGCGGTTTCCTTTCTGACAGCTCTCCCTGTTTTCTCTTCTCTGTCTGGCTTCTTTTCTCGCCCGCAGTGGAGAAATGCATGAGCTCCATGCAGATGGGGACCCAGATGGTGAAGCTGCGCGGCGGTTCCAAGGGGCTGGTGCGCTTCTTCTTCCTGGACGAACACAAGTCGTGCATCCGCTGGAGGCCATCACGCAAGAACGAGAAGGCAAAGAGTAAGTTTGTTTTTCCTGCTTACAGTCTGAGTGAGTCCTCCATGCTGCTGGAGTTTACTGTGTTTGTGTTTCAGACTCATGGAGGACCATTTGAGCCATATGTTATCCTACAGGCAGGGGCTCATTGGATGTTTACAGGCGTCCTTTAAGCATATTAACACCCTCAATCTCCATATGTCATCCTACAGAGAGGCTCAACTCTGAGCCTCTGGCAGTTTGATTCGACACAAACTGAACAGACACTGAGTGACTGAACCAGCTGCTGTCAGACTGATTTATTCTCATTTTTAAGGATCACAGAAACTGGCTCAGAGTTATTTTAGTTAAATCAGATAAGATCTCTGGAAACTAAACCCTTGACAGTTTCCCCCCTGACCCCTTTGTTTTTCTGAGAGCAGATTTAAGCAGCAATGTTAACATCTTTGATATTAAAGAGTGTCACATAAATATTCAAGTGGAGGCTGAATGAAGCAATGTGCATATTTATGCATCATGCATTTAATCAGAAAGAACACATTTTGCTATGCCAAAATGTGCCCTGCTGATATAAACAGCAGAGAACAGCAGTTTAGATGTCTGTATTTCATTTATTTTCTCTTTTGGTCTGAAGGGACCGACACCAAACACTGCAAACAACACTTTGTCCCTGCTGTTCTCCCTGTTTGAACTGCTAACTCAGCGCTACAGACTTCTGTGATTGAATAAACATGGAGAGTTTGGCCTCCAGAATACACACCAAAGCAGAGGAAAATTCACCCACATTCATGTATTTTGCAAAACAAGGATTTGCAGCTTAAAAAATTGTTGTTGCCTTGAGAGCGCAGGAGGAGCCTCACATCATGTCCACAAGGAATAATTTGAACCCAAGTGTTGCATGCATATTTACCAGAATACCAAATGGCACATAGTCTCTCCTGACTGAGGTGCTAAAATGGAGAATTTCTGTTTTCTATTCTCTTAGTGTTATTATTCTGGTTTCTGGAAGTCCATGCAAGGGATTTATTTGGCTTTGGCTGTTGAACCTAGTGAACAATGAAACTGAATCATAACAGAGAATAAGTCAGTGAAAGCACAGCTTGTGGCTCCAGCTGATGTCCCCTATCTGCCAAAGAACATCTGAAAAAAAATTGGTCTCTGATATAAGCGGCTTTATTCAGTGATTTTGCTGAATTTCATCTGAATATTTGCAGGGTGTCTGCACATCCTTAAAACTTCTTTAAATGTCTTAGATTCATCAAAAAATGTTGTATGCTGTTCTCAAAGACATTACTCAAAAGTCTTAAATTTGTCAGCCAGGACAAGTTAATGTTATGTTTTTATTCTTTTTCTTGCAAGACTTTTAAAGATGGATATGTAGAGAGGCTACTTTCTTACTTACTGCTGACACAAATTGTTAGCTGCATGCTAGCTGGTCAGTCCGTGACTATGGGTTAGAGCAAATTTAGCGAGGGTTGGCATTTGGGTTGTAACACAGCAGGATCCCTCAACCATTGCATACATTAATAGTGTTTTCAGTCCCAAATTTTATTCAAGGTTTCCTCTTTTGCCATGATTTTATTTTGATACATTCTCTTAAAGGAGGAAGCCTTTACCAGTTGGTGATAGTACAGTCTGTATCATCTCAAGAAGGAAATCTGAATGCTCCTCTCAACAGATGACTTCAAAATGATAAAACTGAGATTGGTGTAGATAACTTTTTTCAACATTTTGAATACCTTAAAAAAATTTCCCTCCTAAAACTGTTTTCTGATCAAAAAGGAAAATTAATGCTAATCTATCTGTGATCAGCCCCACCAGGCAGATATTATCAGATGTAACATTACAAACTAAAGTTGTTGTTACCTCGTGATGCTCCAGTACCTGTGGCCCACCTCATCTGTTTGACTCTGTATGTTTCGAGTGCTTTTGAATCTGTTGGGATTAATTTTTCTCCCTCTGGGCTGGAGCTGCTTTTGTTTATGTGATTCCGACATTTCCTGTACAGCATCAGCAGAAAGCAAACAAACAGTTTCCTGCAGTGTCGGTAGAAAAAAGAAAGTAGAGGGACGCTCCTGCTGCAGCTCTCAGTTTGTCTGGGCGTCTCATGGGGGCTTAGGGGCTCAGTTTCCTGTTGCTCTCCCTCCTCTGTAGCCCTGGATTTAATAAGCTTCTTAAGAGGACTTAATTATTCATCAGCTCTAATCTGCACAAACAGTGTCTTTTTGACACACGTGCCTCTAGAGGAAGAAGACACACAGGTTGCAATGACACAAGACAGTTTGAGCTCTAGTCCTTTCGAGAGAACTGTATATCGTGGCTTAATTATTAGTCTAAATGTTTAGGTCGTAAATCTTTTGCAGTTAAATGGAGCTGTTAACATTTTTTTTAGTCACCCTGTCTGATGAAGCACTGTCCTGGCTGTCAGGGCAGGGTCTACAGATTTCTGCAGGGATGGGTGGTTTGAACTGAGGTCTGAACTGAGGCTGTTTGCTCGTCTGTCTGAGTCTCACTGTTTAGGTGTGATTGTCTGAGGGAGGATACAATGGTCCACCGTCTCTGGCAGTGTGTTCCCTGGCTCTGTGTGTTATATTCGAGCCTCTAGAGGCTTATCACAGAGCACCCACCGAGACAGACTGACAGACGGGAAACACTGCAGGCTTCTGTGCTGCTCACACTGACCAGGTGTCCTGTGTTCCTGGCAGCAGCATTTACCACCCTGGCCCAACAAAATTAACCAACAACCCAAACAGAAAGGAACATTTCACCAATGTTGGCTCATGAGTTTGGCCTCAGTGTGTTTCATGAATGTATTATAAAGTTTTCTACTTGTTGCAAAGCTCTGTATGGTTTGATCCCAGCCAACGTTGCTCATTTTTTGCATGGTAATCCAAATCCAACTTAGCACCAGATTAGTCCTGATTCACAGATTCCACATGAAAACTCAGTTAAGACTTGGTTAGGTTTAATTGCACTATTTTCAGTCACCACACCCACACACTTGCACATAACACACTGACAGCTCTCCTCTCCTCCTTTTCATACCAGACATGTGCCTTCCTTCCTCCAGCATTTCTTCTGCCCTTATGTTTCTCAACTTTTCATCAACAGAACAGGCTTTCTAAAGCATTATTAGGTTATCAACAGGTGACCCATGTGTGGACAGGTCGTGTTGATGACAGAGCTTTGGCACCGATTCAAAGCTATAGTGGAAATGTTGTGCAACAACCAGCAACAGGATTTCAGGAGGGACTTCATGGAAGGAAAGGACCTAACTCTGTCTCTCTGCCATCACCTGCAGAGCATGTGTCACCTGCTGCAGGCTACAGGATGTGAGGGGCAGAGAGCGGGGAGAGACTATCTGAATCACTGACTGTGGAAGGTGGTCTCGTGCTGTTATACTCAAGTGGCCAAAAATATCTGTTGTGTCTTTGTGTTGGGTTGAAAACAATTATGCAAAAGGGAGGTAGGCATATAAAAACAAACCGTTCAACTTTTTTATGGGATGGGTCATGATTCCATCACTTGTAAAATTCATTGCTGTTCAAAAAAATTAAAGCGCATTTAAAAATGACCATTTCTTAATGTCTTTTCAAATGCCTCATTGTAGCACGTCTTATAGGTCTGCTCATAGCCCTGCCCCAGACAGACAATCAAGGATAACAGTCCTTGAGTGTTATTCAGCACACTTGAGCTGAATTGATGTCTGTTAGGTTGTTGTATTGTTTAATTTTATTTGTGCAGGTAAAAGATGATGCTCAGCACACAGGAACCTTTCCCTGAACTCCCCGATCAGACAAAATTGTCCTCGTCATGGAGTCTGCTTCAGCAGATCGTCATATATTCCACTACACTCATGAAGCAGATACCTGCCACACACTCTTTAATAATTCATACAAGTGCTACAAACAGGAAAAGCACAGAATTCATAAAGTATCTTCAGCCACAGGGAAGCTCTCATAACACAGCAGCAGTGTGTCGAGTGTCAGGTGGATGACATCTCTGACATCCAGGGGATTTACAAAAACAGGTTTATGTGGCCTGCAGCCCTGGGGGAGCCTGTGTGTACACGAGTGTACAGCTATACCTCTGCATTATAAATGAGAGTGGATGTAAATAAGGTTTCGACATGTCATACGCTCTCTAGGAGACAGAGTTCGTTATTTTATGGTATCTCCTTTAGATGCAGGCATTCTTTAAGGATGAATCTGCTCCAGAGAGTGAATCAGGGGTACTTATCAAGTGCTGGCTGTCATGAGGAAAACTAATGAACATCTGGAGGCTGTCTTACAGGAAAATGTCATTAACATCTCATAAATGTTGAATCTTTGTAAACAGACTTCTCAAGGCACTGCTCTTGGAGTGTTTTTAATTCTTCATATCTTCTCCTAAAACAGAATGGCTTGAATTTGTACAAAAGATTTCCCTATAAAGCTCCCTGTGCCCATAGCAATTAATTCAGGGCTCTGCCAGAGGTGGAGACAATCAGAACCTGTAAAAAAAAGAGGCTGTAGAAGGAAGGTTTGGATTCAATAAAATGAGGTTTTGTCAATTATTTTTTAAAGAGCTTTTTGTGGTGTTGAATGAGGCTGCAGATATTAGATCTTACTTGTTTTCCTTAAGCCTGCAGTTATATAGTACCGGTGAGGTGTCTACCTGGTTTCTCTCTCTCAGAATTTCTGCATATCTCTATTTTCTTTTTTTTCTGTTGCATGTGATTTTATTGGTTTACTGTTTATACTTTTTTTTTTATTAGTGTACCTTGCAGCCCCTGGAAACACGTAATTGAGTTTTTTATAATTGCTGTATAAATAAAACTGATTAGATTGGATATATTTATATAGTAAGGATAAGTCTTGTAAAATGTGATGCAGAAGATGCATTAAGTATCCCCAAACCGGCCCTTTGGTGGAGTACTTCAGTAGATGCACTTTATGTACTCCTTCTCTCACTTGCTGACTTTGCTTTTTTCTTGATAGTTTCCATCGACTCCATCCGTGAGGTGTGTGAGGGGAAGCAGTCTGAGATCTTCCAGCGTTACGCCGAAGGCAGCTTTGACCCAAACTGCTGCTTCAGTCTGTACTATGGGGAGCACATGGAATCCCTGGACCTGGTCTCAGGGACAGGAGAGGAGGCCCGGACTTGGATCACGGGACTCAAATACCTGATGGCTGGTATCAGTGACGAGGACAGCCTGGCCAAGAGGCAGAGGACCAGAGATCAATATCCTTCTGTTCTCTCACACTAAAGGGAGAGTTCAACTACTTTTAAAAGTGTTCGTTGATAATATTTCTACTTTCCTTAACTCTACCGTCCTCACATGGCTGAAGCAGACCTTTACCGAGGCTGATAAGAATGGGGATGGGAGCTTAAGCATCAGCGAGGTCCTGCAGCTTCTGCACAAACTCAACGTCAATCTGCCCCGACAGAAGGTCAAACAGATGTTCAAGGTATGAAAGCATGAACCTGTGGGTGAACAGACATTGGGGAGACTCACCAAAGTAATTTCTCAGCATGCATTTTCCTTTTCCTGTGACCTTGACTTTTTAAAGGAGGCAAATCAAGCCCTTTGATGCTCTAAAAATGTGAGTGCGCAGAAATCCATGCTCCTTGCAATCCATGAAATAATCTTTAGTAATCTAAACAATAGTTTTATATTTTGCAAGATTAAATGGCTGCATCTTCACCATGTGTAATGTCTTAAAAAGCTAATAGTGCACCACTCAAACTCACTAAAAGTATTTCACTGGAGTGACTTACAACCTCCAAAATGAACTTTAGAGCCCTGAGCTGGACAGTCCAGCTCTTTATACAGTAAATGGTTCATATGATGCTTCAGACCACGGTGTGAGTACAGCAGTTTGTGAATGAGCAGTTTAGCTTCTCTGGCTGTCTGCTCTTGCTGCAGATGTTTGGTAACACTCTGGGCTCTGCTCACAGCAGAGGATTAGCATGCTGCCATGTTAACACTGTTGCTTTAGCCTCCTCCTCCTCCTCTTCTTCACCACTAAGTCCGCCAGCCTGTTGGAGCTCATCCAGATGGTGCTGCTGGGACACAGATGGCCTCGGGTGTAACACAGGCTAAACACACCAGGATCGATCTAACCCACAGTGTGTGTCCGTGGACATGTATTTCAGTGTGCATGTTTACTATCAAATAGTTACCCAGCTCAACCCATTTACAGTAAGAAGGAGAGAGTGGGGTGTTTATCAGTTTGAAAACACAAAAACTGGAGAGTTTCAGATTGTCTCCCTGCCGCTGTTTCAGGAGAATTTTAACCCTTTCTCTTAATATGCTCATCCCCCATCTGAAGACAGTACAGGTCAACAAACTGTTAAGAACGAAACTCTATAAAAGCACGGCATCATGTAGAGGAGACTGACAGTTAACCCAGCTTTAAGGAGTCACCCCACCCTAAGGACAATGAGTGTTGGCCTCTTCCCATTGGACAGGTTAACTGTCCGAAGGTGCAAAATGAAGACTAACAGCTTTGTTCCTGCTGCTTTCACTGAGCTGAACAAGATTTGCACACTCTTCTTTACCAGCATTATTTCTCTAGTTTTATGAATTCTGTCATTGTTTCATTCTTGTTCTTTTATTTATTTGATGATCTTTTAGCTGACATGCTGAAAGACAGCCAACAAAAGTTAATCAGTTAGTTTGCAGTCAGACACAAAGCCTGCAACAGGCTTCCTCTGAGGCGTCCTCAAATCATTCACAATGTACAAAACTTGGAAAAGATAAGCGCCCAAGCAAAACACAGATGGACAGAAGAACGGGGGATGGATGGAGAGAGGAGGTTTTGTAATCCCAATGACAAATGTTGTGTCACAGCAGCCAAATACCCAGCTACAAAAACTGATAAAATGATGAAAAAGTTCAACTTTAAAATCAAAGATAAAGTGGGACCATAACCTTTTAATTTCCGTATAAAGAAAGAATTTCGGTCCTTACATATTCTGTTTGTATCTATGTTGAGTTCAGTCCAGTTCTGCATTCTGCTCAACTTTAATAGATTCTTTAATTCATTGATTCTGATCAGTTACTGGATTGCATTAGTTGCATCAGTCGTTAATTTCATGTATTCAAATACACATTTATGTACGACCTGGGACATTTTCTTTGGCTGTGAACTCTGCAGTGGGTGGCATTAGTTCATCAAACAAAGGATAACCTCCAGTGGTAAAAGAAGGGAACCCTAATGTTTTCTGCTTTACATTCAAACTTTGTCACCTGGGTGGTATGTTGATCTTGTACATTACCAGGAAATGAAACAAATTGATTGATTTAAAAAACCAAAAGTATTGACCATTTTAACTACTCCTCAGCCAAAACACCTAAGAATATATCAATATGCTGTTTCATCCCTTGGTTGTTATTAAGGCATATCATTAAAATCAAACATAATCACAAAGTCAAATAAAACACGATGCTTCTATTTTTTTCCTTCCCGGTCTTTGATTTATTTGCTTTTTATACACAGTGAGATCAGCCTTGAGACAGCTATATTGAGTCAAATGAGCTGCCTTTGGGAGAAACTGGAGCGCCTCTACTTCTATTTTCTGCATGAAAACGTCTCCTGATGGGCTACATTAATCTGAACCCCTCAGCCCTGGAGATGTGTGCTCACTCCATGATAGAGTCTAAAGACCTCTGGAAGTGGGTGTTGACAGAACTAAGTCCTGCTGTGCTGCTGCTGTTCATGAGTCACAGGAAGGTGGTCGGGTGTGATAGTCAGAGCTGCAGTTTTTTTTCATGCAGAGGCTTTGCTCAATGATTTATCACCCCAAAGACTCTCAGATGTACGTGTGCAGGCAGAGCTGCAGTGCTAACTGATGAATTAATCCATATTAGCTGTGGAGCTAAAGCACAGGGTGTGAGCCTGCTAACAACTTAAGTGCCTGAGTTCATGCATAATGAAAGGGAAAGAATAAGGCTGGATTGATGTTTTTGGTCCAATAAAAGAAGAGGATTTTGCTCCACTTTGTCAGCCCCCTGAGGCTGTCTTAAAAGGAAGACTGCTTCTGGAAAGAGGACGAATAAAGATGTGGCGTGATTTTAATGAAGCTTTCAAAATAACTTTCATCCTCAAAAATATGTTTTAAAAGTAGAGGATGAACTTTCTCAGGTGTGACCTCTGACCACAGGCGTCATGGAGCAAACAACAAATCTACATTTTTATAATTTATCTGGTAGCATGTTACCATCCTTACATTTTGGGAGTGCGTATCCTAATTTCTTTCATATTAAACCTGGATATAAAGTGTCAATGCTGGATGTTCAGACCAGACAGATTTTAAAACTCTTATTGATCAAAACGCTGCGTTCCAAAGATAAAATAAGATCTTCATATTTGATAATTGCTGAATAATAATGTCATCACTTCATCATCTTTTAACCGGGTTGTGACACTTTGGTGGTCTTCCCAACACCACGCTCATCGATGAGCAGTGACAAGAGAAATTTAATTAAAACAATTGTGCCGGTTCATTATGTAGTTACGTCAGAATGGACTGTAACATAAATAGAACAAAAGAAAGCTAAAAGGGAGAGTGATAGATCACGAGCTAAAGGCTAAAACACAAGGTAAGCTGTTTGTGATACTGTTCATTCCAACCCACATTTAACCCACAAATACTGCAGTGATCTGTTCAAACCTTAGAGCAGGGGTTCCTAAAGTTGGGGTCAGGACCCCCAGGGGGGTCGCGAGACGCTGGAGGGGGGGTCGCGAGATGATTTTAGCTTAGATAATATCCACAGCTATCCCAGACCACAACTAAGGTACTAACGCCGTTTGGCTCAACATACCTGTGTGAAAAGACTTTCTTGGCCCTGACATTTATTAAAAATAAATATATATCTTGTGTGAACGTGGAGTATGATCTCCGAGTGGCCGTCGCCAAAATTGAACCCAGAATGGACTTGCTGTGCTCCACGCATAGTGTCCATCCATTTCATTAGGTGAGATAAACACTGAAACATATATCCCAAAAAGTTTACTTGCACTGCAACAATGTTCACATTTATGCAGAGGTACTGTTTATGACTATTACTTGAACTGAATTATTCTTGTTCTAATATGGAAATGAAAGTATTGTACCAAAGTTGAGTTTGCACACGACTGCAACAATGTTCGTTCACAAATTACTGAGAAATAACTTTGACACATTCTGCTTTTATTTAATATAAAAAAGTTACATGTAAAATCATAACATGGTTTTCAGGTTGTTGTTCTTTTTTGTGTTGTCATAATGCCCATGTTTGGATACCCTTATTAGTGCATGTGTCCTACACGCACATTTTTATATGCTTCAGTCACCTCTGGGGATAGTGGGGGTCACTCGTCTCTGCCACCTTTGTTTTGGGGGTCACGGGCTGAAAAGTTTTGGAACCCCTGCCTTAGAGTATATCAATGAAATGAAGAGCCAGGTTACATTAAATCTGCTTGGTAGATGAGCACTGATAGGACATAACCAGGATTCACCAACTTTAAACGTTGTGGACGTGTCTTGGGGCACTGGGTTAAGAGCAGCCCATCCCGCTACTAAACTATGGTACAAACTGAGTGACAAGGTAGTAGCTCAAGTAGTAGCTCTACATGACTGTTGATAAATACATCGTCGTACTGTTTTGTATCTGGTAAAAAGTTGGCTTGCACATAGTAAGGTAGTGTTAACAGGAAGAGCCCATCTCCATTCGTTTTTCTCAAAACAAACTTAAGCAAACCCACATCTTGATCCATCATGACAGTGAGGAGCAAGGGGTTATGGAAAGCAAGAGCGCTAATGCTACCTTTTCCAGAAAGTCCTCACAGCTACTTTAAAGTGACAGCAGTATGAAAATGAAGTGTTTTGGGCAGAGGCTGAAATAAGAGTTTACTGAATCACCAGCTCAAAAAAAGGGTTTTTCTTGAGCTGTGAATCATGTAAAGATACTACAGGGGCACCAGAGGGGCAGCATAATGACTTAGAATAAGCCCCATACTCCCTTTTAAAGTGTCAAGTCCTCCTCTGTGCCCCAGCTGCAGGCTCAGAAAGTTAACCTTGAAATGATGCTTCTTTTTCTTCTTTATTGAAACATTTCCTCTTCGGGATGGGGATCAGAAGCTTATCATCTCTGCTTTCAAGTCTTATAAATAAACTCTGGATGCCTGCCATATCACTTGCAGAAGTCTCCACCGAATTAACCTGCAAATAAAACTAATCTAAAAGGAATAAAGATGATTTAACTTAAAAATAAATACAAATCTGTGTCCTTTTCTATCTTTGGAGGCACATGAGGTCTGGGGGCTGCCACAAATCTCCATCTCTGTTAACAACATGATGCTGCCAGGTTTTGTCAGCAGTTGCCTCAGAGGTGGAGAACAGAGGTCACTGCATTTCTTTGCCCATATTCCCCTTTGTTATTCTGTATGTTAGTTTGTTTGTAGTAGAGTGTGTAAGTGTCAGCCTACAGAGCTCACTAACTGTGGCCTCTTCCTCTGCAATGTGACAGCAGCCTGTTGGATCACACCCTGTTGTCCTTATCATCATCAACATAGACTTTATCTCTGCACTTATTGAATTGTTTCCCCACCAAGCCTTTGTCACCTGCTTCTTAGAAATGACAACTCAATGAGTGTGTTAGTGCAGCCTGCCCCATCAGAATGTTGTTGGAGCATGGATTTCTTTAATAACTGCTGCCATGTGAGGAATCCTGTCTGTTTGCGTCTCTGCCCGTTTCCGTGTTGCTTGGTCACAACTCAGTGCCAGCAAAGTGACATGTATGCAGAGCCAGCAGCTGAGTCTGGTGACATGAACTGTTTGTCTTGTGTCTCTGAGTAACTCTGCTTCCTGTGTGTGAGCTACGTCAGGGACAGAATGTGTGTGGCTGACAGCTGGGAGACCATGTGTGTGAGCGGAGGACGAGTGGGTTAGGAGGGATGACACCAAAACTTTTACAGAGACAAATGTGTGTTAATGTGTGCATTCTGCGACAAAACTTTACAGGGTATGGCCTTAAGTTTATTGGTACTGAATGTTGCCTTAGCTCAAAGTTTTGGTTGTACTAAAAGAATAAACCTGAAACACGTTCCTGCAGTTTTGGACTTAACTTCAGGGTGAAACCACATTTATGGTTCATCAAATAGAAAATAATAAATCTCTGATACGTTTGTCTCCTCTTTTATCAGTGCATTGCAAACTGACCTCAGACTGAGTAACACAGAGAGGCTGAATCACATTTCTAAACTCTCAAGTTCCCAAGCTGCAGAAAAGAAGCACTCCTGCAAAGTGTATGCATATTGAATGTATCTCTAAATGTTCTTTATCATTTCATATTCAATAAGAGTCATTCAAACATGTCACTAATTCAAATTTCCATGAAAATCATTGCATAATTAGAGGCAGCTGATAAATGAAGGGTTCACAGCGGTCGCCGATACATAAATGAGATCCTTTACATGATGTCTCTCGCATTTCATCCCAACAGCCACACTAGAACAAAATTAAGTTTGCTGAACAGATTGTTATTTTATTGAGCTCTTTATTAACATAATCCCAGAACACAATGGACAAAGGATAGTCAAATATTAAAAAGCCTGCAGACTCATCCTTATATCAGATATGCAGCATGTATATCTTCCTGTCCTGCCTGATGAGGTGTCTAAACAAGTCTAGACTGAGTCAGAGGCCAGCTCAGACATCTCAGTAAACTCAGGACAGAATTATGCAATTCATGGCATGACCCACAGACACAAACCAAACTTTTTTTATGGGGGAAAGTGACAAAAGAAGACAGACTCAATAAAACAATAATATTTTATTGTATTTTATTAAACGTTAGAGATGTTTGTGAGTGAAAGCAAAAGAAAATAAGAGTTTTCCATAAATATTGAAGCTTAAGTGAAGGTTATCAGAGAAACTGAAATGAATTATGTCTCTTTCTGTTCTCCCCGCAGGAAGCCGATACAGACGATAACCAGGGCACGCTGGGCTTTGAGGAATTTTGTTCTTTCTACAAGATGATGTCGACTCGCAGGGATCTCTACCTCCTCATGCTCACTTACAGCAACCACAAAGACCACCTGGACACCGATGACCTGGCACGCTTCATGGAGACAGAGCAGAAGGTACGTCTGCTTTTAGACAGTGATGTAAGAAAATCATGTTTCCAGTCTCAGGTTTGTGTGTTACGATTGTATATTTACCAATAAGACCCTGATTTAGCTAAGCTGTCCTGATCTTGTTCCTGGATTTACAGCGTGTAAATAGCATTCCATTTATTACATTGAGGCTTTTTACAAAATAAGACCTTTAAAGTGTCAGATATCTATAACGAAAATGTTTAACTCAACATTTATCTGTATACTGAATAATAATAAAATCTAGATATAAACAGCATTGCTCTAGCCTATCCGTGGCATTCAGAGTGCATTCTTTTCTTTTCGTGTTCAGCAATGTGCAGTTTCTGAGCAGATGTGTAGCTCCTAAGAGAACTATCTGCTATCAATACCCTTCCATTGAGATCAGCTTATTAGTTGTGAGTTATGAATGAACCCACTGCTCTTAAACTATTTATCCAGACTCAGTATTCCCATCCCCCGTCCACTTTTTGTCCAAACTTGTATCTTTTTTAATCGAGCCAGCACCCAAATGAAAAATATAGGAAATTATGGTTCATGAACCTGTCTGTAGTGTTACGTTACTTTTGTATTCAGCATGTAGGATCATTACACTTGGATTAAAATATTTGCCTCACATTTCATGTTTGGTTTTATCTCAGAGGTCCAAGAGTATAGATTTAACTTTCAGAGTCCTAAGAGTATTGTTTTTAACATTGAATGAAAATAATCCTTAAAAACAGATGATCTTTGAGGTTTCATTAGATTAAATTTTCCTCAAGCAGTAGAAAAGAGTCGAAGACTGAGTGGATCCAGATATCAAGGTCAAACACTGAACATAACATCTTTGAGGGGTCTTCACCAGTTCAGTATTATGTATTTAGTCCAGGATCTCTGTCTTACTGATAGATTAATGATAGTTCTGTAATGAGATAATGTAATGCAGGACCTCCTCATACAGGAGCAGATTTCAGAGGGCCTGTAGCACCACACTCTCTGACTTTCCCTGTTTCTAAACTTCGGTTATCAGCTCCAACCAACATCACCAGATTTCACACAGCTTCCTCTGAGCCTCGGATGACTTCATACAACTTTTTTTTTACATTAACAGCAGCAAAGCTCCTCAGGAGTTGTAGACTTTGATGTCAAAAATTGGAGGAGTTCCACTTTGAGGTCAGTTTTCCTTTGGCCCTGGGAGCTTCCCCCTGAGAGTGTAACATCACTGCAGATCGAGATGAGCTCTGACAGGAAATTGGATGTGAAGATCTTACTTTAGTGTTGGTCAAGTTCAATTAAAACTCAGAGAATCTGCTGAATAGAGCCAGAGAGAGAGAGAGAGAGAGTCATCATTGACATGGACATTTAGAGTCAATGTAACATGATTTTGGATTTAAGTTTTCTGCAGTAACAAACTTTTAAAGCTCTTACAACTTTCAGGTTTTGTAGGTCAATGAAGTGTGAAGTGTTTGGAAAGCCTCTCCTAGAAATGCCTCAAAAACTGTAATATAGAGTTATAAATAACCTATATTAATTATGTTTCAATCTTGAAGCTTAATTAGTAGCAAACATAGAGCTTAACTGTAAAAAAAAAACAACACATTTCAGTCGTCTAGATGAAAATCTCATTTGCTGAGTCAGATCCTAAAACATAAATGAGCCATCTTCAAAGTTGTTGACTTGAACCTCTGATTATTAAAATCCCCTAAGGAAAGCTTGTTGCTGCTTCTTTAAGATGTGATGTCTTGACTGAGCAGCCATTTAGATGCTGAAGTGTTGCTTCATCCGCAGGGCTGCAGACACTGAGAGCCCTACAGAGATATTAGCATTAGTATCATCACTGCACTCCAGACGCCGCTGCATGTAGACGGTGTTTGGATGAAGTCTCCTCGCTAATGATGCTATCGACTGAGAGGGAAGATTTGCATTTGAGCGTAACTGCTCGTGTCCCTTTAAACTCCCAGTTTGTGCTCCTTCAGCTAATTTGCTCTTGGATAAGTGTTTTAATGCTAGAAACTGTCATCTGAAGCAGAGGAGGCTGTGTTTGGAGCTTCTCTCGGGCGGGCTCAGTTTTCCTCTCATTAAGCTCTGCGTTTAGTGTTCGGGAGCAGCAGATAAGTAAGCGTTCCTTCTACTGTTTTTGGAGAGAGGTGTAAGCACTTTTGTGAAGACGGATGTTTGGAATGGTGCAAATTTGCCACAAAGTTTGCTCTGCTGGAATCATTAACATCAGACTTTAATGGTGTTTTTTTTTTTCTTATGCCTCAAAAAGAGAAAACAAGCTGTGTGAGAAATTCAATTCTGAGCTCATGTCATGGACTGGTTGGAGTCACTAACTGAGGCTTCTTTTAATTTTTTTTAACCTTAAATCAGAAAAAGGCAGGATCACATGCACTTTTAGTCTCCCATGTTGTATTTTCAGGAGTAAAACATGATCAAATCCTCTCATATGCAACTGTAACATATGTTCTCATGTTTTCAAAACACTGAGAATAACAAATTTCCTTTATGGCATCTCTTACTCACTCTAATCTTTGTGGAGTCACTGAAATGTCCTCATTCGTTGAATGTTTGTAATGAATGGTACCCTGTCAGCTCGGAGTGAACCTCTGCAGAGTTTTATCTGGATTATGATGAGATGGAATAGAGTTTACTCTTTTTTAAACACAGTTTCAAACTCTGATACTGGGTGTGTTTTTATAAACTGAAATAACCCCATGAAAAGAAATCTCAGCAGGGTGCTGTGGTTCTGTCATAGTTTGAGCTTTCAGATAATCTCTGACATGCTATGGGATGAGATGCTAACTGACCCGCCCTCTTTAAATGATCAATAACGGGGCTGTAGAGAGCGGATACGGACTCACAGTCCAATTCTGTGGATGGGATGGACACACAGATGATGTGTAGGGAGCTCTCCTTCCTTTGCTGTAAAAACTAGTGTATTAGCATGTGACGTATTGCTTTCTGACCTGCATTTCTGTGATTTTCAGATGACGAAGGTCTCCAAGGAGCATTGTCTTGAGGTCATCAACAAGTTTGAACCGTGCTCTGAAAACCAGAAGCAAGGGGTTCTGGGAATTGATGGTGAGTCTTTATTCTTTTATCATCCAGCTCTGGTGTTATTAATTCTCTTCATTCCTCCCTGTTAATAGATTATTTCAGTCTGTGTGTTCAGCTGTTCAAAGTTTCTCTATCAAAGCTGAATCTCTGAGTTTCATTGTTCCAGTAATTGATTTATAGATTGTTTTTCTACAAGTTCATGTTGGAATGTAAAAGTTGTTGGCACTCTGTTTGCTGACAGTATGAAGGCCAACAATCTGTTCTTCTCTGAATCAGTCTATTCTTTCATCTACTAATGAGTTTTTAACACCTTCCCATTCATTGCTCTGATGCTTTGTGCAAAGAGAACTGGAAAACAAGTTTTGTTCAGTGTAACAATGGGAGGTTCAAGGCTGCTGATTTTCTCTCTGTTAGAGTTTTTATAACTGGCAGAGATTAGTACAACTCCAAGTTAGCTGATTTCAGAAAATCTGAAAACTATCAGTGGAGCTTGTTGAAATAAGTTTGCAGCCTAAAGGTCCGTCGAATATACCATTTCCCTGGATAAATTGGAGCTTAGCAGTTTAGCAGAACTGATTCTTTTTGTCAGGATGTCTTTGCCTGTGAGAGGAAGCTCGAGTTAAGTTTGCAGTTAAACATGTCTTAATTGGCTTTCCTACAGCTCAAACATATTACTGACAGAGATTATTAGAGTTCCAAATGTTTGCTCCACTTTTAGAAAACTTAATTTGATCATATTTAGGAAATGCATCCTCCTATTTAAACTCCATTAGGTTTAACATTATGTTTTATAAATTTACTCTCATTACTGTTCGTTTGCCCGCAACTTCAATCTTCTCAGTTTGCCTCTTACCACTCTTGAACATGCCTGTGTCTGCTCGTGTGCTAATTATTGATCAGCTCAAATGTTTACAAATATCCAAATAGCACAGCTCAAGTGTGAAAAATTTCACCAGTGATTCTTTGATGACCCAAGGTGAACTGAGTGTTGATGAAGTGTGTTGTTAATGACAAGGTGAAACTTATAGAGTTAGAGTTGATATAATAAAACAAGACGTTATGAGTTTAAGTCTCGGTCTGTGTTGTTTTGCACCTCTACCACAGATCAGATTACTTTTAGAAAGTCTACATATTTAATGTGGAGTTTAGAGTGGAAATGCACTGTGCAAATTTGTCTCTGGACTTAACTGCGTCTTAAATCCTGAGGATCATGATGTAAGTTTGTATGACTTTTGTCAAAGATTTTGACCCTTAAGAGCACTTGAGGCGGGTCTGCTGCAGCTCTAACAAATGAACCCACACTGAGAACCTTTAGTTATGGTAAATCTGTATTAATTCTCTGAAAGATGGTCTGTTTGAACAGAAGAAACATGAATGCCTGATCTTTTGTCCTTGGAAAGAGAATTTCTTATTAAGGGACTGAGATACTGAAGGTGTGTTGTTGCCACAGAGAGAAGAGAAAAGCAGAAAGAAAAGAGAAGAAGAAGTTTTAATAAATGTTCTGGTCATTTTTCCCCCAAGTGCTTTCTTAGATTATCTGATATCAATAAAGGATGACATTTTTCTTAAGCCGTTCACCCTCTGGGCTATTTCTTTTCCCACAGCTTCAAGAGAAAAATAAAAGTGGATTGCAAAACTTCTGAGCTCTAGTGCAACATAATTTTCAGCTTGATTGCTTCTATCCTCTCTTGACAGCTTAGCCAAAACTGATTTAGCTCCACAGGTGTGGCTGACTCTGTAAAGGGGAAATCATAGAGGAAGACCAGGATTTGAGAAACAATAAAACATGAAATAAGTGTTTTAAAGTGTCTTTGATTTTTATATAGTCTTGAAAACCTTAAGCATCAAATTATTATGATGGATTATTATTACATTTGAGCTTGCATCTCCATTGGTCTCTATCACCTGAAAACAGACATAAGAGTGAAGAGACAATTCAGACAAACCTTTGCTGTAAAATAGACTAACCTTGTTTCTTTCAGGTTTTACAAATTACATGCGCAGTCCTGCCGGAGACATCTTCAACCCCGACCACTACAATGTGAACCAGGAAATGACTCAGCCGCTGTGTAACTACTTCATCGCCTCCTCACACAACACCTACCTGATGGGAGACCAGCTGATGTCTCAGTCCAGGGTGGACATGTACGCCTGGGTGCTGCAGGCCGGCTGTCGCTGTGTGGAAGGTCAGGACGAAACCTTTTTTGGTCACTTCAGTTCATTGATTGTGTGTAAGGATGTCAACCAGTGTCAGTACCTTTCCCCTCTCTCTTCATCGTGGCGTGTCTCACAGGTGAATCCAGTCCACAGCAGAACAATGTCCTGTTTGGGTGTGAAGCATACACTCATGGTTCTGTTGTGACTAACAACTTACCACTGGCATTGTTTAAAACTTTGAAGGAGATTTTTTTTTAGATGTTTATAAAACCTGTAACCTGTTTTGCCTTATATCAATAATAAAAAGGACGATATTAATATGTTTTGAACCAAAACTTGACTATCCTGCGTAGTATCAAACAGTTCGAAAAATCTTGCGGCATGTACTCCAAACGCAAAAAGCATTCAGCCCATTGCAAAAAACAAAATTTAATTGTAACCAAAATACCCAGTTGAGTTTAACATTGGCTGCCCTAAAAGCAACAAAAAGTAAATCCCAACCGGAAGAAGAAGGTAGATGCTTTCACCCTTAATATCCAACAGTATTTTCACCAGTATTTAATTGTCCGCGTGTAGTTTTATGTCTGTTATGTCTGACCGCACTCCTTCGATCCTTTGTCCAGTCATCCTCGGTCTCAGAAAGAAGAATAAAAACAATAGTAAACCAATTTTCACTGCTGACCTGTCGGGCATCGATTTAGCCAACCAATGAACACAAAAGTTAAAGCTCTCACTTCGAGTTATCTTTCCTTTGCCAAGGCAAAACCCGGCAGATGCAGCTGAGGGAGATCCCACCCACTGCAAAGTGAAACCCTCAGACAACTTTACCTGGAAACACATTTCAAGTTTCCTTTGCACCTTACATATTCTTATAAACAATTTACTTTACTTAAACACCTGTGTGTCCTGTAAAACTGTAGATAGTCTGACACATTACATTCAGCTTTTGTGCTGCATTTTTGGACTTACACTATATCCTCCTTAAATAGACTTTTCCCCTATTCTGAAATTAACTACCTAATATTGCTATTTTTAGTACCACCTTCATCCATTCCTTAGAGTAGAAAAACAGCATTATCACGACATGGCATACAAGTCAATTTCTCTGACAGAACACAACACCTGTTGTGATTCAGCTGCAGCTTCAAATGATTGGGCTACAATTTTTGGGAGCAGTCATGCCGTTGTCCTTCTTATGCACCTGCTGTGGGGGCAGTTCAGTAGTTAAAGGTATCATTTTTTGAGTTTAGCACCTTGTGTCTAACTTTCTCTTCTTTACAGTGGACTGTTGGGATGGTCAAGACGGAGAGCCCATTGTCCACCACGGCTACACCCTCACCTCCAAGATCCTCTTCAAAGACGTCATCGAGACCATCAACAAGTACGCCTTCGTCAAGAACGAGTAAGTACACACGCACACACACACACACACACACACACACACACACACACACACACACACACCTGCTGTTCATATCTCTCACTCTATCATGTGTGATTTGATTCACTGACTTTACACTCAGTCAGATCACACTCCTGCTTCATCGCCTTTCCTCTGATATCACCTGACAGTCCGTAAAGCATCATTTCAATCCATGTGCGGAAAATAACCCAGCAGTGTGTGTTATATATATCCCGCTAATGTACATCACAGTGTCACATTACACAGACTGCAGGACGATGAATCCATGAATACCATATTGTGCAATACAATCCCACAGTCTGCTAGCTTTAATACATTTGTCTTATGATGCCCTGAGTTTGATTAGTGAGCTATCCTCTAATTTGCCGGTGTATGTTGGTGTTTATTGGCTTAAACTAAACGACCAAAAACACACACACACACACACACACACACACACACACACACACACACACACACACACACACACACACACACAGGGGTGGTTTAGAACAACTGTGAGGCTCTCTCATTGTCACTCCTTTTCCTCTTCTTATACCTGTCATTCCCTTTTCTTATGTTTGATGGAAGGGTTAATTGACATACTAAACACACTGAACCAACATCTATTATAATCCATACCACACACACACACACACACACCTCTTCCCTCTCCTCATCGTCATCCCAGAATCTGCAGCAGGAGGTGATAATCCCAACGGTATGCTCACGGTCTTAAGGAGGCACTGACGGTCTCTATTTTTAGACTCTGTATCGTGGTGTAAAGAGAAGGAGGACCTATGACTGTCTGTAAGCTCTCAGTGTGTGTTTCTGAAAACATAATTATGGACGTCATGTTCCTCAGATAATTGGCTGAAAGGAGCGAGGCTAAAGGCTGCATTCATCATCAAAGTGATCTGAGTTTTGAAACCTCAGAGGGCTGAAGGATGAAAACTGATAGGAAACCGTCAGTCTGATTTGGACCAGGAATCAGATCAGGTTGTTGTGTTTGTGAATGAAGAGTCTGCGCCTTCATGAAACTTATTCATATTCACAGCTTTCATCTTGATGGAAAGAAAAACAGTCTTGTTTCTCCAGACATGTTGCTTTTAAATGTTGATTTGGAGTGAAAAATGAATTCTCATTTACTCTTTTCTTTTTTACAAGTAAGACCAAAACTGTCTCTGACACTTCATCTTTAAGAGCAAATAAACTCACTTTGCGTCACTTTCAAGGCTGACCCACCACAATTCAGGATAAAGTATTTCAAGATTCAACACAGAATAGATTAAAATTTAAATGTATATTTTCTTCACTGGGATATAAATTAGATGTGTGTACATTTCACGTAGGTACATTTCATTCCACAAAGAAGCGTTGATTTATGACATTTCACTAAATCAGCTTTTTAGTGTCTCTGGACAAAACTTGTTTGTTAGACTGAATTGCTTTATCCAAAGCAGCTTGTTTGGACGAAAGATAATCTTTAAGTTAGACGAACAGGTTTATAATTGATTTATTTTGCAGGTTGGGCAAAGTGTTAGGTGTGTTATCTTCCCTGTGATCCAAGCAAAAGATGCTGTTTCTACATTTTTGTGGGTACAGGTTTTTGTTTTTAGCTTAAATATAGACAATTTCTCTTTTATCCTGAGAAAACTGAAGAGTGTCTTCAGTGACAGCTTGGTTTCAGAATAACATTAAGAGTCAATGTCACTTTACGAGCAGATTCATTAATCTGTTCAGAGTTTCAGTCACCTCCTTGTTCCAACAAAAGAAGGTGGTGGTCCAGAAGAATTATAAATCCCATCAAGCTGCTAACCACTTGTCAGCTGCTGAATTAATACCTGAGATATAGGTTAGTAATTAGTAAATATACAATCAGCCCACAGAAAACTCCAAACAATCCCATAAAACCTGGAGGATTGCTTTCCATATCTGAAAAACTCATAAAACTCAAAGCAGCATATCATCTTTGTCTAAAAGTACACTTCTGACTGAATTCTCAAGACCAGTTGAAAAATGACAGTAATTTACATTTTGCGCTGTTGAATTTCAAAAAGGTGCTGAGTTATTTCATTCAAAAAAAGGAAGAATAGATTTTGATCAGGTGTGTATTTGCAGAGCTTCACACATCTTTCTGCCTGAATCTGTCTCATTTGCCTTAAACTCCTGTTTTAATGTCTCTGTTTGCAATTTGTGTTGTGAAAAGAAATATCTGTACATGAAAAGTTAAAGTTAAGTATGTGAAAAATCCCAGCAAATACTGGCTCATCTCTCCTTCAGCCAACAGAAAAGACTAAGCCACAGTGTGACACAGCAGGATGAAGTGAAGTGTAAGAGATGCTTGGTAAAAAAAAAAAAGGAAAACTTGCTCTCTTTCTTCAGTCTTTTAGTTTCTGTAGTTTCAGGAACATTTACTACTTAGTTTGCAAATTTTATATCATCTCTTGTGTTTCTCCTGCATTCTTCTGTGGAAAACAGACTAATGCATCACAAACTCAAAGTTCACCGCCACCTTTCAAGCAAAGCCTCTAAGGTTTAGTGAAGTAACCCAAGTGCTTTATTCAAAAATGTTTCATGAATGTAATGGTTTATTTATTTTCTTCTTTTCAGCTTTGTTTTTTGGTATGCTTTGACAGCAAATGTCTGCAGTCCTTAAAAATGTTGAACACAGATCTTTAACGATGTTTTTTTACATCAGCAAACTCAGCTGGAACTCAAAGAAATCCTCCTTCACCTCTCTCTCTATATAATTTCAATCTCTGTTTTTTTGTGTTTATCCCTTAGCTACCCCGTCATCCTGTCCATTGAGAACCACTGCAGCGTCCCTCAGCAGAAGAAGATGGCGCAGTACCTGATCGAGGTCCTTGGGGACAAGCTGGACGTGTCCAGCATCAAAGCTGAAGAATCTGGACGGCTGCCATCACCAGAAATGCTGAAGGGCAAGATCCTGGTGAAGGTAGAGTCAGAGTGAGGTGTCCTTTAAATTAGTGAGATGTTTGAAAATACAATTCAAATGATGTTTGATTCTCCTCAGTGAGGGGAGTCAGGCCTTGGGTGATTATCTCAACTCCTCATTTTTTTATCGATGGTTTGAACGTCACAGCACAGACTTCAAAGGCAGCAAGCGGCTGATTGAGGCGAGGTGATTAGAAAGTGTTGACATGTTTGGGAGATGAGAGCAGAATAATAACTGGACCTGAAGGATGGAGAGGTTCAGCTGTGGCTGTGTGGTACCTGCAGACTGTAGACCGTCTCATTATCCAAGCACACTGATCTGTTGACAATGAGAAACATTATCTGGAGTTCAGTTGACCGAAGATAATCTGTTCAATGATCCGATGGCTGCTCAGCACACACAGCTCTGACTTGGTGAAAACATTTCACTACGCTGCTCTAAGCCCACACTCAACCTTTTTTGCAGGTTTTTAGCTGCTGAAGTGTCTAGAATGATCCGAGCAGAGCCTCTCAGGCTACACAGAGAGCTGTGCTTAAACAAAGCCTGCGAGGCTGCAGCACTGTTAGAGCTCATCCCCAAAGTTGGCAGGAAAACTCTTCTTCTGTGGTGGAAATGACTGCAATGAGTTTTGTTCAATGCTGCATGCAGAAGGATTTTCAACTGAAGATCATTACACGAGTTCAGACACTGAATAAAGGATTTCAATGTGGAAAGTGTGATTCTACTGTGTTGTGCAGACAGGGCTGCTCGTTTTCTCTGTTTGTTTGTAAGGCAGAGATCCTTTAGCGGTCGTCATAACTCAGACTTTATTGGGAGCCAGCTTTCTGCAGCAGTTGCTTCCCTTTAAAATAAACTGTTGAAGAAAAGTAAAATAAAGTCAATGTCTCTCCTCGGAGCAGGACTCGAGGGGCGCCACGCTGAGCTGCTGCTAACTTTAGTTCAGCTTATTTCTCTGTTAACCTCCAGGCGTGCTACAGTTTCAGCTGTGTGTCCTGGAAAATGTGTATGAAAACACTTTGATTGAGGAGGAGGGAGGTGAAAGAGCTTAAACAGTGAGGAAGAGGTTGATTTATTTTTGTAAATGCAGTGTTTTGTTGTTGTTGTCTGTTGGCTTCTTACCAGGTAAATAATATCCAGATTTGAACCTCAGCATGAATTTGCAGTCATCATGTTTTGCATGCAGTTACACTCTTATTACAGCGCAGTTAATCTAGATTGAAAACAACACAGAATCTTTTTTTCTTTCATTTCTGCATCAAACATCCATTAGAGTCAACTAAAGCCTCTTAGCTGCTCCACAGCAGTTTATGACTTGATTGTTCTAATTTGAGTTGGTTTAATACGTTAATGTAACACCCAGAAGCAGAGACATGTCTGTAAGCAGGGCATGAACAGTATTGAGGTTAATGAGGCTTTATTGACACCAGCTGCTTTCACTAAAGAACAGGCTCCTCGCCAACACCTGGCACCGTAAAGATGACCGCCAGCTGCTCCACCTGTTCCTACCTGTGTGTGTACAGAGAACGGAGGGTTATCAGGGTCAGGATGTTACCAGCTTGACTCTGCTGCCTCTGTGTTCTGGAGTAAAAGAAAGTATCACTTAATGATATCAAATTGATTCCCCCTGCAGATTCCAAAATATCTCAGTCTACCCGTGCACGAGTCTCTCTCCTCCTTATATCTCTTTCCGTGTCAATGAGAATGAAATTAGCTGCAACAGGTGCTCGTCCTTTTTATAGGCTACTAAATCCTCGATATGGCTCGGCTGCTCCGGCTGTCAGGAGGGATTGTGAGACAATGATAATGTCAAGAACAGCCATAAAGGGAGGAGGATTATCAGCTTTAACAAGAGCCGGGTGCATGAAACAATACTAATACTGACAGCACCTCTGTCAACAAGACAGGCTGCTTTACGATGCTCTAACAGGCACAGAAAGCACACAGCGCGAGTTTTAATCCAATATATCACTGCTCCTCAGGAGGAGGTGGCTCACTTCTATCACGATAACTTAAAGTAACATGAATTTATATCTACTCTGCTCCATGAGTCAGACAGTACCGAAAATCTTCTGAGATTTAGGTTAGATTAAGATTCCCTTTAGAAAAGCAAAGTCTGTAGTTAATTGACATTACTGACATTCTCCTGCGTAAAGTTTACAACGTTTTTAGCTTTTCTAAAGTTAGATTGAGACGTTTTACTGCATGCATACTTCAAAAACATTCAACCAATCATCGCTGAGGATTTTACCCTTCTGACTGATGTGGTCACTGGTTTTCTGTTTCAATGTAGGGTAGTGAAATTACAATGTGCAAGTTTCAGTCAAAGGTTGAATAAAGTATTACCAGCACAGCTTTGACAGAAAAAAAGCATTGAAAATGACCTCAAATTGTGGAGATGACTTCTGCTCGCATGTAAATTATCACAGATGCAGATGGTTTGCACAGGATTTAGATCAAAAGCGTCACAACTAGTTGTCAGAAAGTAAGAGGAGTCCTCAAGTAAAACTATGTAAGCAGTATTTTTTTGGCAGGCGAGAGAAATGCATTTAATAAAAGTGATACTGAACAGTATAAATCGTGTCTGTGATCTGGTCTGAAAATGAATAAAAGCAGCATTTAGGGGATTGTTAACTCAGATAAAATCTCCTGGGAAAGCATATCGATGAAAATGTGTTTTTTTAGAAATGAAAGAGGATGATAGAGACAATCTGATCTCCTTAGGGAGGTTGTACCAGGGGATTGGAGCTCTGACAGAAAAGGTTGAAAGTCAGCTTTTGACCTCAGTCTTGATTTTGGGAGGGCAAGCAGACCTCAGGTTACGACTGGGCATGGGGACATGGACTGAGGGGCGCAAAAATACAAGTCCACTGCTATAAAAGTTGACTAAAACAGCAGTTTAGTGGTTTTTCCTTTTAGTTATGGTGAGGGGTTGGATAAGTTTTAAGGTGCACAAAGAGGCTCATTAGTCCAAATGAGAGGCAAACAGCATCAAAATTTAGTCATTCCGCACTTATTTACTCGAAGAACATGGCCAAGAAGAAGCTACCTTGCAGCAAAGCCTTCAGTGTGTGTTGACTTTGGATGAAGCAGTCTGCTTTCTCTTATTGATTTCATCCTGTCACACATAGAGGTTTTTTTTTTGTAACAAGAAAATCTCTGTCTGCTTTATTTTTACATTTAGTTGCGAATTACTGCGGATATTCTCCCTTACAAAGGTAAAGGAGGATACTCCAGCAGCTGGAGGTTGTCACCACTTCCGACACCTGCCCTCCACAGCTGCTTCTGACATTTAAAATATGTAGCTAAAAACTCACCCCAGGCTTTAAAATCTATCAAGAAGCTAAGAAATATATCAAACCAAGATGATGTCTCATCAAATAATTCATGCAAAATCTAACATTGTCAAACAGCAGCAGTTCTTCCATCCATCCATGTAAGAGTAGAAAGGTAAAACAGCAAAAATCAAGTATTTATGCTTCAAGCTGCAGTTTAAGCTCTAAGGCAGCAAATGTTCAGATGTTGATGGAGAACGGATTATGACACAGCAGATCAAATGTTTAAATTTGTTAGACTCAAACAGTGTGTGCAGACAGTTTAAATGAATGCTACAGCTGTTTAAATAATCATTTTAATCTTCTTGGATTTTCTTTTTTTTTCATCCAAAGGGGAAGAAACTTCCTCCAAACATTGATGAAAACGCTGAGGAGGGAGATGTGTCTGATGAAGACAGTGCTGATGAGATGGAGGACGACTGTAAGCTGATGAACGGAGATGTACGTATCTACTCAGGTCTTCTACATCACATTTTTCCCCTCAGAGGCAGGCTCTGTGTCTAGCTGATGACTCTCTGCTTGTGTCTCATGTTCTTGATGGTTATGGTTCATGTCTGACGTCAGCGGTAGTGACGCAGTGATCTCCTGTTTCTGCTGTGTGCTTCTTTCTCTCTGTGTGGCTATTCATCCTCATGTCCTGCTCTTTTCTCCCTCTATCTCTTCTTCTCTTTAACTCTTGCTTGCTTCTGTCAAAGTGGAAGGTATTGTATAAAAAGCTCATTCTCAATCATTTCAGAAATCTCATCCATTCATCAGCAAAATTTCCCGGACTACCAGGGAAGTTTGCAGTCACATCCCAAAGAGGCATTGAACAAAGCATGCACATTTATAAATGTCCTTGAGGTTTTGAAACCAGCAGAAGCCCTTCAGCCTAGCCAATCCAAGGGAAGGGGTTTGTGGAGCAGGGAGCTTCAAAAAGACAGCAGCTAAAACGGAGTGTTTCAGACGGAGGCTTAAACAAACGTTTTCTGAAACACTAGAGAGATAAATAATAGAAATTATATGGAGCTGTGAATGGTGTTAAGATTATAATGTCTTTAGATGTCATGTTGAACAACTGTTAGCTTAAACTTTGACACAAAACTGTGAGATCAGAGTAAAACTAAGGATGTTTTCACACCTAACTAGTTTGGAGCAGTTGTTCTGATACAGAAAGCGCCCCCCTCTAAAGTCCAGTTCTTTGGACACAAGCAAACAGTAATCGCACTTGGATGCGGGATGAAACAAGCAGGTTGAGATCACCTAAATAGGTGGTCTCAGCTCCTTTGCTGTGACAATCACCTCTTGGACTGGCACAACTGACTCATAATGGAGCTTCACACTGTCGTAGTGGGGGGGCAGTGATCTACCTGGTAACTGTTCTGTCAAAACAATTGAAGAAGAAGAAGAGGTAGAAGTGATGGATAATAATTAGATAATCATTAGAGCCTTTGTCTGCAGCTTTGTGAGGCAGCACATCTTCCTCCTAACAAGTGCATCAGCACATTATTTTGATTTTGATAAATGATGTAGCGAACACTGTTACATCAACCAGATGAATGCCGTTACACAAACTAGCTACACACACTACTGATACTCCATTGGGGTTATTTTTACCCTTGGAGAGTAGTAAAGAACCTGAATGAATGAAGATGAGGAAACTCCCCGTCTTCTGGGTAAGATGTCTGACTGATGAGAGAAAAATTTGATCGCAAGTGGCATTTGTTTACAACTTTGGACCGCAATAGACTTTTTCCTTGTGAACACAAACAAATCAAAAGACTGCAACAATTGTACCATTTTTCCCCTAAATCAGAACAAAACAAATGAGCCACAGGTCTGAATACACCCACAGACATACACCTGTGAAATTAGAAATGAACCATCAACTTTACAACTTTTTACTGTAGTTCTTGTTTGCAAGAACCATTTATTGTCTAAGTAACGTCACAAGTTTAGGCTTTGGATGCTGTTATTGTGTTAACTTTTTAAAAATCTGTTTGTAAAACAATTTTAATGGACGTGTTTCAGACAAATGTGAGCTCTGATCATCATAAAAGGAAAAAGCAGCCCGTTTTTTGTTCTTCTAACAGTCTGGTCAATAGTGAGTCTGCCAGATGAATCCCACAGCAGTGACTGCGCTGCACTATCACTTATTTGAAGCTCAATTCAAGGCTCATTAAGCTTCGACCAAACAGAGAAATAATCATGATTCAGCTGGTTCATAACTGAAGCGGTTTATGGGGGCACTCTGCCATCATGTGGCCAAACTCAGCATGTGCATACCATTCTCATCCTAACATCAGTCAGTAGTCAGTCGTAGTCCTTTGATTTTTCCCTCTTTGCCTCCTTTTTTTTTTCTTTATCACTGAGTTCTAACTGTCATCATCATTCATGTGGAATTTCTCATACAACTAAAATTAATCAGTTACTGATTCTATGCTCCTGCAAGACACTTGAGCCCCCTTTTCAATCCTGCACGATGTGTTTTGAGTCAGAACAGGATGGGATTCATTCTCAAGAGGAACTCAAACTGAGGCTCAGTTCACCTAAAATTCAACACTACAGCTCTTTTAGGACATGCATCATGCTAAAGTCTATTAGATTTCATTGTTACATCGTAGACTTTAGCAGGGGCACATTTTCAAACATCAAGATCGATTGACAGATAACTCCAAGAAGTTTTTATAAAATACCAAATTGTTTCTATACTCAAAGTGTATCTATAAAAACTGTTCATACTATGAAAGGTTATTTTGGTGAACTGTGTCTTTCATGCATTATTGGACACTTTGCATAATTTATGTCACATATGCTGTTACTTTTCTCAAACATTCATTCACCACAAGTGTGAGGGCTTCTCCTTTAAGGTACCTAATGTATTGCTGTTTCTTCATGTTTACTTTCTTTGAAACTTTGGAAGGATCCTTGACCATGTGTTTTATATCTTTTTTATGCAAACTGGAGTGAGACAAACAGTGTCTGTGTCCTTTAGTTTAGATACTTGAAGTAACACTAACAGTTTCAGACAGAACAGCAGTCGACCAAACGTTCAAAATAGTGCATTCATTTGTGATATGCCTTTTAAAACACAACAGATACAAAGAACTTTGCACCAGAGATACAGAGATGCACACATGCAGTGTGAAAAAACAAACATCTAAAAACATCAGGTGAAGACCCTGAGCTGTCGAAAGTGCCAAATGAAATACAGTCAGGATGTACTAGAAATTGGCCAATAAACTAGAAGAAACATTTAACCAAAAATTCAAAGATGAAGAAGAACACTGGCAATCAACAGATATGCTTTCAAAAGACCTTTTGGCAAAAGCAGGTTTCAGTAGTTTTCAAAGGAACCTTCTAAAGATGAACTCCTCCTCCATTGTCTCTTGTCCTGCACTGTTTAACCTGTATAACTATCCCGTCCTTCTCTAGACATCAGCCAACAGGAAGCAGGTGGAGAACATGGCCAAGAAGAAGCTGGACAACCTGATGAAGGAGTCCAAGATCAGAGACAGAGAGGACCCTGACAGCTTCACCATAGCTGCCATCCCTCCTGCTGGGAAGGTGACGGATAAAACCAGCTCCAAGGTAAACATAGACTTGGTAAGGAGTAGGTGTTTGCTGTTGCCACTTCTGTTTATTATAAATTAATTCATTTTTTTCTCTGAAATAGTTTTGGTTCATGCTGTTAAACCTGAAGTTGCTGATCAGCAGGTTTAATGACTGTTCTCCTGCACAGAGTAGATCCTAACGCGATTCTCTCACATCAAGCTTGCTTCTAACTTGAATGCAAACTCCTCTGCAGATTTAGATAAGCGCAAACAAAAAAAAGCAACATGATGACATCAGGCTGCTGCTTCTTCTTTGTGCTGATCACAATCTGCACCAGAAAACTAAGTGGTTACCGACAGAGGGAATAAAATACAAAAACCTTTTATTTACTTTGAATTATTGAATTATTATTTAAAAGAATTCGCAGAGATTCAAGAAGCCTGAACAGAAATATTTCAAACCCAAAAACACTCCTGGGAGAGAGAGAACGAAGGATCTCTCTGTGTTCTCAGCCTATTAGCATCCAAATCACTCTTTTACTCTGAAGTACTGAACAATCTTTCGCTTTTAATTTGAAACTCTGAGCTCCTCACTACATCTTCCCACAATGACACAAGCCCTCAGAATATGTCCTGCATGTTTTTTTTATCACAGCTTCTGCTCTTTCTGATTTTTTTTCTTCTTGATGCCCTGTTTTTGATGACTCATGGCTGCCTGCTTCATATTTATACCGAAGCAAAGATGGAAATCCACGTTTAATTGAGCTTTCTCTGCCTGTCAAAGAGCGGTCAAGATGAAGGAATGTCTTATTGTTGAAGTTATTCAGTGAAAACCTGAAAAGAAAACTTCAGCTTTGGTGTTTCGGATGTGTCTTACTTAATTAAACACCCGAGTTTGTCCTCTCCACTCCATCAGGGTAAAAGTGAGGACGGGACAGATACAGCAGATGAATCCAACCCCAGCAGCAACAAGCGGACAGGACGATCCTTCATCGGGAGTTTCTCAAAACGCAAGGTTTGTTCCTAAGCCTTTCAGTTTAAAAAGTCTTTCATTTTGAAACTTCTCAGGTTGTAACTTTGAATCACACATACAGGTGTCACTTCACGATGTTGGAGGCAGATCTTTTTAATGAAAGAAAGGGATCTTTTCTGTTATTTGATATCACGAAATAGGCCATGTTTTCTGGACTTTACATATGGATGTGACTCATATTGGGCCTCATTCAGTAATTCATGTGTATAATGTTCTTACTTTTGTGAAAGTGCACTGTTTATAAATGAGGCATATGAGACATATTTTTCAATTAAAAATGTTATGTATTTTACGTCGCAGGGTTTTGACTTGTTAATGAATCTTCCTCCCTCAGAAAAAGACAACCAAGCTGAAGAAGACATCGAGTTTTGAGGACACAGACACGGACCAGGAGAGCACAAGTAGTGCCTCCAAAGCTCCTTTACACCACAGCAAGTGAGCTGCACTCACAGTCGACCTCAATAATTAATTATTTGACTGAGTTTTAGATTCAACACACAAGTGATTTTGATCTTTGGTTCCTGTTTGACTTTACAGGAAGAAGAAGACCATGAAGCTGTCTAGAGCTCTTTCTGATCTGGTTAAATACACCTGCTCAGTGGGTCTGTATGACATCGAGACACAGGGTGAGCACGATGGCTGTTTGGAGGTCAAAAATAAAGAGTTTATGTTTTACTTTATGCCTTAAAACCCTAAATGTTGTCCCTGTTTTTCCTCTGTTGTCTTGTGTAGGTAGCTGCAGCTGGCAGGTGTCGTCCCTCAGTGAGACCAAAGCTCACCAGGTGATGCAGCAGAAAGCTACTGCCTTCATCCAGTTCAACCAGCGCCAGCTCTCCCGCATCTACCCATCCTCTTACCGTGTCGACTCCTCAAACTTCAACCCCCAGCCTTTCTGGAACGCTGGCTGCCAGCTCGGTACGAGACTTTCCTCTTTCAGTTTGTCAGTCTAACTTTCAACCATCTGAGGAAACTGATGATGAGTTTCTCTTGATCACAGTCGCCCTAAACTACCAATCAGAGGGCCGCGTCCTGCAACTCAACAGGGCCAAGTTCTACAGCAACGGCAACTGTGGCTACATCCTCAAACCGTCCTGCATGTGTGAAGGTCAGTACTTAAATTGATCAGTAACTGTATCAGCATCAGGAGACCTTTAATGTGCAGCTGTGTGTGCAGGAGAATGTGCAGGTTTTTGTCTTCAACCAAATGAAATGTAAACTGTTTATAGGTGAACAAACAAAGAGACGACAGTTGATTGCACATGTAGACACTGTGAAAATAAAAATGTTGACATTCAAAAGGTAGGAAACAGTTAATGTTTGGAAAATTCTCCATATATTTTGTGGTGACTCATGATTTTATTTAGAATCAATTCTCCACTAATTGTTCCCTACTTACCTTGAAATTGAGAGGATATTCCATCGAAACTAAACAAAACACTCACTTACCAACTGTGACCTGCTTACAATTAACTTCCGGCATTATTTCAAAGAAGTTACGTCTTCATTTTCACCCAGTTATCATGAAATTTGAGGAAAATTTGAATTACATAAAAAGAAAGTTAGTCGTATTATTACCTCAGAACAATGAAATTTGCAGACCTGTAAAGTGTTACCAAGTTTTTCTAAATTAATCACTTATCACCTGGATATGAAAACAAAAAAAAGTTTCTGTTGACCATAAGTAAAATTTTAATCCCTAGAAGTACGTTTTCATCAACAGAGGCTTCCATGTTTCTACAGAAGCACAGGATGGAAAAAAACATGTTGTTCTTGATGTCTAAGGTTTTGTGCGTGGCTGTGTGAAATTCACTATTTGGATCAGTGTGAACAAGAGGGTTTGAAGTGGGGTATTTTTTTTGGTGGTAAAAACTTGGCAGAAGAAGGATTCCACTGAAATGATCACAGAAATTTTTTTTATCCTCAAAGACCACTGTTGTTTTACTTTAGAGCAACAAGATTCTCTGTTCTACAGTTCAATCTTTAACCCAGTTCTCGTTTCTTTGGTTTTGTAACGGTGACTTGTGGAAATGCAGCACTTTTTTTGAGCACAACTCCTATCTCCTGATGCAGGTGCCTTTAACCCCAATCTGGAGGACCCCCTGCCGGGTCAGATGAAGAAACAGCTGGTGCTGAAGATCATCAGCGGACAACAGCTGCCCAAACCAAAAGACTCTATGCTGGGAGACAGAGGAGAGGTACTGTATGAAAATAGTGACATGTCATGTTTTAAGGTTTTAGCATTCACTGACAGTATCTTTCCTGGACTTTAACCCTGAGTGATGTCTTTCTGTCAGATCATCGATCCTTTTGTGGAAGTGGAGGTCATCGGTCTTCCTGTAGACTGCTGCAAGGAGCAGACCAGGGTGGTGGACGATAACGGTGAGTTCATGGTGCTGCTGTTGGTGAATAAGATGGATTGTTTTGTGTAAGCTCTGCGTCAGAGGGAACTAAAGCCTCATCTGAAGCTGCTTTTCCCACATCAGCTTATGAAATTGATATCTGTGAGGTGATGGAAACATGACGCCCTACGTTTGTGTCAGCTGTGGTTTGTTGTGTTCTTCCTGACATTTGTATGACATGTATGAGCTGTGAAGATGGAGTGGTCGATCGTGCCTCTGTTCCTGTGTGTGAGCGTGTGTGTGGGTCCCTTTTGTGGGTTCTGATCTATAATGAATGAGCGCAGCATTAGAAGACGAGCACAGACAGCACCTCATAGTCTGCTTTCTCACACACACACACACACACAAACACACACACACACACACGCACACCTTGAATTATTGATGAGCGCTGCGTTCACTCTCTGTCCACCCTCTCTGTCCTCCACCCCTCCTGTTCTTTTCTCTCTCTGTCTGTACTGTCAAATTTTCTTCTCTCTGATGTCACTCACATTTGGTCTCCTCTGACCTTCCTTACCTTGCCTCCTCCACTCCTGCGGCCTCGCTCTGACCATCCTGCAGGGTTCAACCCAATGTGGGAGGAGACTCTGGTGTTTACAGTCCACATGCCAGAGCTCGCCCTGGTACGTTTCCTCGTGTGGGATCATGACCCCATCGGCCAGGACTTTATCGGCCAGCGCACCATCGCCTTCAACAGCATGATGCCAGGTAAGACAGTGACGCACCTGCTCCCACATGCCACTTACAACCACATGCCACTTTTGCACCTCTATGTTAAACTTCAAAGAGATATTTACCACAGATTCAGGAACTCAGTTTGTGGAGCATAATAGATAGAAGATTCTGGGTGGTACTTTATCTCCTCCTAACTCAGTGTAAATCCTTCCCTGCACTCTGCTTTTCTCTTTCAGGTTAGCTTAGCTTCAAACTGTTAGCAGAGAAAACAGTTTGCTAGTTTTATTGTTTCATTAAAGGATTTAATGGTTATACATGACTTTGTTTTACCAGGCTTTGATTTAGGAAAATAAAAAAAACTCAGTGAAGAGTTTGAATAATGCAAAGTCAGCTCCAGTGCTCTTAGAGTCACATTTCCTGAAAAAATTACGCAACACAAAAACAGTATTCTGCCCCAATGGCTTTAAAGGTCATTCATTAACATTTCCACTCTTTCTCAGTATCACCTCTCACCCCATCAAAAGTTTATTTCACATTACCATAGACTAACCTCTGAATTTAGGATTTTCTCATCAGCTGCTTCTTCTGTCACTCATGTTTTGTAACTTAGATTTGTCTCTGATTTTTGTATGTTTGTGCAGGTTATCGCCATGTTTACCTGGAAGGTATGGAGGAGGCTTCAATCTTTGTTCATGTAGCTGTGAATGACATCACTGGTAAGGTGAGTACTACTGAGGAGGCTGGAGGAAAATTAGTAAAATCTTCTGGCTTGATTGAGATGTGAGAGCAAAGTAGTATTTTTTAACCTTGCAGGAACAAATAGCCATTAATTGTTCCTGTGTGGCTGCAGGATTGTTCTAATGAACCAGCAGGGCTGCTTTTGACTCTTGTACTATAACTGCAAGTAATAAGATATCTGAGTTTTTTTTTTTTTTTTGAAGACAAAATAATGTACTAAATGTGAAATATTGCAGAAGCAAGGCTCATGTTTTCAATTCAGAAACTAGATAATTGAAGACTAGATGTGTTTGTTTTTGAGCTCTTGATACTCAAGTTTAACACAACGCTCAGTGAAAAGTAAAGATTTTGAGCCATGCAACTTCATCTTTGCAGCAAAGAAATGAAGTTCTAGATATGAATGTAAGTGCAGTATAGTCCCAGAGTAAACATGCACAGTGATGCACTATCATATTTTTTAAATTTCAGCTTTATTGTTGTTGTTCCTGTGTAGACCTCAGCTGGACGACCTGCTCAGTGCTCTGACTGTGTGTGTATGATGTGCTTTTGTTCAGATGTTGTTCTCGTCTCATGATTAATGCCGTGGTTGCTTCACTTCACAAGCTTTGATTTGATTTAAAGAGTCTGCTCGCTCTCAGCCGTGTCCTGCCATGTTGTACCTGACCGCTCTGTTGTTCACTCTGTCCTTTCTTTGAACTTCCTGTGTCATAGCTGTTGTGGTTTCTCTCTCGCCCACTCATCCTTTCTTTCTCTTTCTCTTTCTCTTTAAATCTCCTCCTCCTCTCTGATTTCACCCTCTTCCTGTGTCTGTTTGTGATTTCAGTGGATCCCTCTTTTTCCAAATGCTCCGTTTAGACGCAGGACATTTTTAGGAGCCCTGAAGCTGCCGCTCAAAACTCAGGTGTAGTGAGATCCAGTCGGCATCATGCATGAGTCACACGGTCAACCCGAGTGAAACCCCCCTACTGACACCTCCCCTCTGCAAGCATTGAAAAAGAACAAGGCCAACTCATGCCTCACATGAGTTATGAAGGCTTGACCTGCCTGCTTCCTCATTGACCCTCCTAAGTAGATCCAATGTCAGAGAGCTGCACGTGAACAGAGGGACAGAAGGAGAGGTGTGCTGCAGTGACTCCTCTCTGCTGTGTTTGCTAAGAGCCATTTTTCCTCTTAACTCAGGAGTTTTTTCGCTGCACTGCAGGGGTATTCAGTTCCTCTGCCTCCCAGGACATCCTTCTTCCTTTCATCCCTCCTTCCTCCTTTTTGAAGCACGTTGCTTTTCTCTCTTTTTCTCTGGGAACATCGGAGAAAGAAGAAATATGTTCTTGCATATTGTTGTCAGGTCCCACTGTTTTACTTCTGAATGTCTCCTCTGCACCCTCACTAAATTAAGCCCTCATTTAAGCTGTGGGATTCTGATATTTTGGCATTGAATCGTTTTGTCTCAGGTGACAGATGTATCTTGTCATGTTGTCTTTCAGCACCTTTCTGCTCTTGAGACTATGGGACTAATTTAAAGTCCATAATTTAAAGCTCATGTGAGGAAAAACTGAAATCATTAGTTGTTCCTCTTTGTGAAGTTTTGTTTTTTCTTTAGATAAATTTGCTTGTTGAAAGTCGACAGGAGAAGCTGGTGGATTATGACTTACCCCAGCCATTTTGGGCATTTAGAGTCTTGACATCACATAGCTGATCTAAAATAAAACTTCCTCCATAACTACACCAACAAATGATGAAACTTGGTGTCTACATGACATTCACCCTTGTTATTACCCCAGCAAAAGACCTAAGAGCAAGACTCTCCTTCTTTCCCACATGCTGCAAAGTTCACAATCATATTGAATCAGAATTAAGTCAAAGTTTTTTCTTGGTTCATCCACCAGAGAAGCCCTGTTTACCCATTTCTGACACGTCTAGGTTTGACTGTAAACAGACTATTTTTTCCAATTTATTTATTGGCAGCGAGCAGGTCTTACATTTTCCAGAACAACAAAATCATGTTGATATGTAGCAACAAGAAAAAACATGTCAGTTGTCAATAATTTCTGATGCATTGAGGAGTCAGGAAATCCTAGCACTTCTTGTCTTTAGTTGCCCAGCATCCAACAGTGTTGTGTCTCAGTGCTCTGTTAATTACCAGGTATGCTCTTCCAAGTGGTTACTTTTCAACACTGGGCTTTAAATGATTTTGAGAAAACTACTTCAAAAGATCTTAGATTGCTGCTCATATTGATTAATACATTTAAGGGCATCATAGGGCATGTTGCAATACAGATGTACTAGTTTTTCTCAAGAGGTTCACTATGTTTCAATAGTTGTTCTTTTTGTTTTATGTTGCATTTTTTGCATCTTAATATGTTGTGATTGATTTCTTCCTTGAGCAGGTCTTTCTTGTAAAAAAGATTCTGAGTTTCAAAGAGACCTCTTGGTTAAATAGAGGTGGAAAAGCATGTCGTGCTGGAACAGGTGGTTAGCTGCTTTTCATGCAGGTGTCTGTTTACAGACAAAAAAAAAGCTATCATTTTGATATTATTAGGCTAGATGGTGTCCCTCCTGCTGTGTCTCTCCATTACAGACTGACTGTCCTGCAGAGATCCATAGATAAATCCAGGCCCCACCTGCCCACGGATTCAACATTTGTTTGTAGAATCTGCTTTTAAGGCGTGAGGCATGAAATGTTTTCTACAAAAAAAGACAAAAAAAACCCAATAGCGGTAACATCAAATTCCTTTTGGGGCAACTTTTGGATGAAATTGAGCCTTTTTCACCCAGGCAAAGACTTTTTTTTCTGTACCTGTTCAAAGAAAAGTCAGAAGTAGCAAAATCAGACTACTTGGATCTACTTCTCTCACAGTGTTTGAAACATTTGCGATGCTAGAAGGTTTTTAGGTAGAGTGACATGAAGCCTTATCGCACTGAGGCTCCAGTTGTTTAAGCTCTGTTTTACACTTTGGTCCAGTAATGTCCTCAAAATGAGTTTCACAATCATCACCATCATTGTCTGAATGTCCTCTTCATCACTGTCACCATACTTGCCTCCTCATCTTTGTGTCTTGTGCGATCACCTTGCAGCACCTCAATGTACAGGAAGTGTCCAAAAAGTGTCCAGGGTTACAACAGTTGAACATAACTAACATTTTTTATGTAGAGTGGACTTTTTGTTAAATATCTGGGATTATTGCATCATTTTTAAGTTTTTAGGCAGTGAAAATCAGAAAAACTTGTTTTGATACTACTTTATTTACCATATGCTGTGTTATCTAAAGGGAGCACCATAATTAAAATGTCTTTTCTAGCAGTCTTTATAATCAGTGTATTCAGATTTAGAGTATGCTGGCTGTACACTTACATTTCATAGATGGCACGAAGCATGATTTCCTCTCTAATAACTTCCCACTGATGCCACAGCTGCTGTTCAGACACGCAGGCTCTAGAAATGCCTAACAAACTAACGTGATGATGATGCGGACCCATCGAGGAGCAGCCACTTCGATTTTTAATTAGATCTATAATTATTATGTATAATTTTGACACAATGTGGTAGACAAGGTGTCAAAGAGTGGCACCAACCGCTCTTTGATTTGCAATGAAGGAGTGAAAAGTTTCATGCTCAGTAAATGAGAGGCGCTCTGCATTCAGTGAGTTCGCACCATACTAGATGAACTGACAGTTCAGCAGCATGTGAAACTGTATAATCTTAGAAAGAGATCATTCACATTACACCAAATACCAAACAGTGGAGTTCTTTAGTTTACACGGACATTGATGAAGTTCCTTCACTTCTGAGCATGCTCACTGTACAGAAAGTGCCGTGTTGTTGGAATAATGCAGCGTGGACCGATCACCTGCATTATGGAAAACATTGTTTTCATGTCCCCTGCAGAGAGTGAATGATCTGTACCAGAATAACTGTTGGGTTGTGTGTTTGACGATTATCCCCTGTTGTGCTTCTTTCAGGCCAGAGCAGCCAGCGGCATAAAAGGGCTGTTTCACAGAAACCCAAAGCAGGCTTCCCTGGACAGCCATGCTGTTGCACAGCACAGCCGTAAGCACCCGTTTGGTGCCCACCTCCTCCGCCGCACCGCCAGTGCACCCACCAAAGGCCAGCCCAAAATCAAGAAGGGCTTCCCAGAGATCGACACCAAAGACTACAGCTCAGAGGGCGCGAGTGAGGAGCGAGAGTCTGAGGACCGGGACAAGGCTTCTGCTGCCGCCTCTCACCAGCCCTCGACACCACAACACAGCAACGGGGACTCACTGGCATCCCACCAAGCCAAGGGTCCCTGGGACCGACCTGACACCAATGGGGCTTTTCACCCTGAGGAGGGTAAAGGTAAGAGCCCTCTTTTTGCACGGCGGCCCATGAGTGAGCCTCTGAAAAGAGCCAGCCGCCTCAGGTTTCATGACCCGTTGGATTTGAAACCAGGTGTGTTCGCCCGTGTTGCTCTGAACAGCTCAGGCAGGGTGGGGATGTCTTCTAACTGCATCACATGTGTGATCGGGACCAAGGAGAGTCCAGAGGCTGAGAGGAAGGGTCCGTTTAAGGAGAGACAGGGCTGTAAGACTAACAAAGTAGCAGGGGACAGACAGCAGAGAAGTTCCCGCTCCTCCTCCACCAAGAAACAAGTGAAGCATGAGACTGTGTCCAAGCCGCAGCCTCTTGTGGTTCAACATGAGTCTCAGCAGACTCCTCCCCTCCCCGAAGCGTACATGGAGACCCAGTTTCAGTACTCCCCCCAGGCTATCCTCAGACCTGTCCCTTTCCAAAGGACCAGAGCCAGACAAACCCTGGGCACCCAGCACATCCGCCCTCAGCCTGACAGCTCTCAGAGGAACAGTCGCTCCTGCAGCGTTCCCCGCAAACGCTCCACAAACACGGTTACACCTGCACCCAACCTCACACCAGACTGCAGGAGCAACCTCCGCTGGCCGCAGCCTACACCCCCCAACTATGGCTCTGTCTGTGGTGTAGGGCTCGCGCTGCTCACAAACAGCTCTGACGCTCTGTCTCTCAGTGACAGCAGCAGCTGCGACAGCTTCTGCAGCCTGAGCAGTTTGGAGTCGCCTCCTATGCTGCCTCCTCGCGCTGTCCTCGACAGCCGTAAGCGGGCTGTGGGCACCCTGCAGAGGGAGATGAATGCCCTGTTTGCGCAGAAAATGGAAGAGTTGCGCCATAAGTCTCCCATGTTCTTCGCTGGTAAGAGGAACCATGAACAGAGACCCTGTAGGGGCTGTAGTTGGCCCTTTATATACTTCAGATTGTAGACCCCCAGATTGACTGTAGCCCTGCTGACACCAAGAGTGTTTGGTAGCATTAGAAAGATTTCGTCATCCCTGAAACTCTTAGAGTAGCCCTGTATGTAAGACCCAAATGATTTTCTCCATCAATGCCTTTATCAGGTGAAACCTAGTTTTGGTAGCCTTCTTCTGAGTTCATGTGCTTATTTATCCTTTAACTGACTGATTTTAATCCCCCCCCCTGCTTCTAAACACCCAATACCACCTCAATGCATCACAGACGAGAGAAGTGGTAAGTTTCAACAGAAATGGATGGAAGTGGTTTAACTTAAACAGGTGTATTGTGCTTTTTTTTTAGTCTTTCTTCTGTCCTTGGTGCCCCTGTAGTACCCTTACAGCTTAAAATTTCTTTCAGCCTGTTTTTTTATTAGTATATGTAAATATTTGAATGATCGGAAAAAGCACCTCCTCATAGAGTGCATCTTATAATGCTTTGCATGAGAGGAAGAAAAATAAATTCACTCACTGCTCCACAGGAACAAAAATGGAATCGAGTGCAGTTGTAATTACTGTGATATGTCTTGACAAACAAACCACTTGAAGCACATGATCCCCAAAGGCTGACTGACACTTGCAGTCATACGACTCTGATGTCCAAGCTGTGTCCAGATGATGAGCCCCTCTTTCTCCTTTACATGACATGTTTCAGGGTAGTCCAGCTCTTGCTCAACCCCAGCTGTCCGCCCTCCATTGGATCTCTCGATCATGTGGGGACCGCAGTGTGTTTAGGGAATTGAATGAGGAGTTTTAGTGCTGACATCTGCTGAGTCTTGCCATGCTGGCAGGTGTCACTGTGAATTACGTGTGATAAACGCAGTGTGCAACAGATGCTCTCATGTTTGTTTGCGAGTTTAAGATGCTTCTCTTCCCTCCCCCCTTTCTCCCTCTTCTCTCCAGTTTTGCTAAACTCCTCTTTCCTTTCTGTTCCTTTTTGCACGCCTTCTCTGTTCCTAGTGCAGAATTGAGGGGATGACCAGAGCCAGGTAAACCACTGAACGCATGCAACCTCAAACTACATCCTGTCAACCTTCACCTTTACTTCAACCATCAGTCTGTCTGTCTCACCAGCCTTCTTCTCTCTTCACCCAAAAGTCTCACCTGTGGGGGTTAAATAAGTTGTTTATTATCACGTTTGTGGCAGTAAAGTGAAAACTCTCCACTGTTCACCCAATCACATCAGTCATTTGTCTAGACAGGGACACTCATGGTGGGCGTGGAAGCACAAACATTTACACTTTGTCACTTCATGTACACTATTTTAAATATTTAAGTATACTTTATTGCAGTACTGTGTGTATTAGTTTATGTGATTAAAGTACAGGCCAACCATAGAGGCCAACATGGTGACTCCTCCTCATGTAATTTACGATCTTTACCACCTAATATCATAACTTTATCCTTCTGATAATGACTTTGATCTTGAGAACCTTATTCATGGATTATTCTGACTTAATCCTTTGTAATAATACTATTTTAATCTTGAGATCTTTTCTTTGTTTATCAGTTTTTACTGTGGCCTTCAACCTTTATAGTAGGCATCAGCTTCAAAAATGCTAAAACTGAAAGCTAATTAGGATCAGGAAGGCCTTTGTGAAGAAAAATGATCAGTATGCACAGAACTTTGCTGCAGGACAAACACAGGAACCCAGCAAATATCAAAAGTGAGAGAAAAGTGTAACTTTTGTTTGAGCCAGAAAACAACATTAAGAACACTGGATTCCTAATGTTGGATAAACTTTATATAGCTGATGCAACTTTGTACCTTTAGATTATTACTCAACAGTTTGGTTTTTGTTCATAAACCTGAAATCAATAAACTGGCAAACAAAGGCTAAAGTTTTTTTTTTTTTTCTTTTACCTCAAGGTTTATTTTGTTTGGTTTTTGTTTTGTTTTGTTTTTTTACTGTGATTGTTTCCTGAAGTGGGTAAAAAAATGCAGATTTTGTAAAGCAGGTGCAAGACTTAATCCAGTTGCAGCTTTGCATAAAATAATATACGAGTTGATTATTTATCAGCTGTTTAAAGCAAAGTGTGAGTTGGTGACATACTGTTCATCATCAAGCTTTAAAAAGATTATATTGGTCAATAACAGTGAAAGCTTGATGCCTGAAGGCTGTCAGTGAGCCTCAAGTAATATTCTTTGTTTTTGTTTCCACAGACCGTTCCTCCGAGCAGAGACCAGCTCCCCTTCCCCCATTTCTTGCACTGAACCCTGAAGAGGCCAGACACCATCGTTTCATCCGCTCCATCTCCACTCCAGAAGAAGTCCTGTCCTCTCAACGCTTGTCATCTCCACCTCTGTCCTCAGCATCCTCAGCAATGACCACTGACTCCCTGATGACCGGCTCTCCAAATGGGGCCGTGGATAGTCCCGTCAAGGTGATCAGGGACTGGAAGGACCCTCCAGCACATTCAGAAACATCCCCCCTTCACAAAAACCCTACAGAGAAAACTGTACCATCACTGTGCAGAAAAGAAGCCCAAAGCAACAGAAGCACTCCTCCAGCTGCAGAGTGCCCCCCAAACCAAGAACATCTGACAGAGAAGATAAACAATCTAGCTGAGTCCAGCTCAGAGGATCCTGCTGCAGCTCCAGCTGCTGGACCCCCTGCAGTCCCAGCAGCAAAGACCATCCAAGCCAGGAGAGCCCTTTTCAGCAGTCTGCCATCACATGCTCCAGTGAGGAGAGCCAAGAGTGAGGGTCATGTCCGGGGGGCTATAGCCTCTGCTGAGCAGGACCAGTCCCCAGTACCCGAGGTCTTCATGGATGCTACCATGAATGACCGCCTGTGGTGCAAGCTGGAGCCAACCAGCCACCGAGACAGCATGTCCTCCTCCTCCAGCATCTCCTCCAGCGACACGGTCATTGACCTGTCCCTCCCCAACCTTGCCAGGAAGAGCCTCAGCAGCCTGCCCAACGCCAGCAGCACCCGAGACCCCCTCAGGGTCAACCACCGTCACTCAGCGCTGGTATCCTATGACACCCTACGAGTCACTAAGAGTAAGTCCAATCCCAATCTGCAGCAAAGTGAAAGTGATAATGATGAGCTTAGGCCCCGCCCCCTTCAGCCCCCCCAGGAGACTTCTCTGGACTCTCCTAACAGACTGACTCAGAGGAGGCACACCTGGAGCCGTCTCTTCATGGAGGGTCTGAAGCAGTCATCTCCCAGCAAGCCATCCTCTGCAGCTGCGGCTGCAGCTCAACCTGCTGCAGCCTCCATGTCCAAAAGCCTCGGAGATCTGACCTCTGACGACATCTCCTGCAACTTCGACAGCAAGTACCGCAGCATCAGCCGCAGCTTCATTGTCAGGCCCAATAGGGACCAGCTACGAAGGGGCGGCCTGCAGAAACCTCGAGCCCCCAGTGATCTGACAGAACAGCTACGTAAGTTGACGGATGTGGAGCCCCTTACTCCCAGTGACTTCTCCCCAAAACCAGAGCCCCAGGAAGAGCCTGTGGATGAGACCCTGGTGCGGAGAACCTCCTCCAGGAGCCAAAGCCGAGTGCGGTACATCGCAAACAGGGCCAAGAAGGCTCAGGAGAGGCAACGGCTCCAGGGCCTGGTCCAGGGCAGAAGTGCCAGCTTCAGCTTTTCTGGAAGCACTGGCAGTGGAAGCGGTGCAAGCCCCATCGAGGAGCGGGGGAATCCTGAGGGGGCATGCTGCGTGGCCCGGAGTCCCTGCACCAGCCAGGACCTACTGAGTCAGCTCGCTCCCCTCGGCACCCCCTCGCCCAGACCAACCCATTCCTCCCCAGACCCTGAAAACAGTGAAGTCTTTTTTGTGCTCAAACTCTGAGAGCTGGCTGACTTGGAACTGAGCGTGAGAGACACAGCAAGAAACTTGTGTGGAATACAGTCCTGATCTTCTTTTTTTTTCCTCCAAGTTGAAATCTTTTTTAGAAATGTTGCATATCTGGCAGAATATCTCACAGAAACCTGTTTCCACTGCAGATTGTTTCACTGATGATCCATGAACACTCCTTACCTGGAGATCAGTTTTTTTAACCTGTGCACTCAGAAACCATTCATCTTTGTCTTGAAGAGCAGCACTTCTCAGCCTCCACAGCTCACTCGTCTGTTTGCACCAAACGTTAGAAACCAGAATGTATTTAGTGAATGGTCCTGGAGTTTTTAAATAGCCGTTTACGTTGACTGTTGTCTACTCTCATGTTTGAGTATTTTTTGGAACTTGACTTGAGCAAACAGTAGCAACCGAGCAGGAGTAGAGATCAAGATTTTTACAGTCATTCTTTTTTATTTACTCAAAGTGTAATTCTTTTACCTGTGTTTAATTAGAAACTTTATACTGAGGCTTTGCAATCGGCCCGTCCATCCACTAGCAATATTTCAGAGATGATGGCATGCTCTCGTGTTGAGGATGATGTACAGTTTGGCGCTTAAAGCTCTACTTGTGTCTTCGCTAAAAGAACTGAAGTAATGTTTCCACCCTGCAGGATCTTCATTTGTAGTATTCATGTTGTAGTGCTTCTGTTGCAGTCTGACAAACTGCCGACGTCCTGCTAACTTCCTGCTCTGTGGCATGTCATTGCACTGAGGGCCTGTTCGTTTACGCTGTGGTAGACTGCACCATAACCCAGTTTAGCCTTTTTTAGTCAACTGCATGTCTCTGATGCACTGTAACGTTCCTCCTAAGGTTGTGCTTTATTCACAAAGACTTTTTTACTCAATTTGTTAATACTCCAGACTTCTCTCTTGGATCATCTGACAGCAGTCACCAGAGCATAAATCTCTGAATTCTCATTGATTTGTAGTCAAATCCCAAGTGGAAATGATCCATATGAAGCACGTTTATTCGTCGGCCTGCTGTAATGTTTGCACTGCCATGCCTGTTGTAATAGGGACAATATTTAATTCAACTCAAACTGTGTTATTATGACCTGAATAAATCTCAGATGAATATTATCTGTTGTTTCACAGCTCGTTTCTTTCATTAACACTTAATCTGTCAGCGTCTGTCGGAGCCCAGAGACAAAGCTGAGTCTCTAGCAGCCGTTTAAACTGAGCTTTACACAAGCTGACATGGAAAGCCTTTGGCCTTTGTTTTGGCACAGCCTGCTTGGACTCTAATTATGGACTGTGCCTAGGTCTGTGTATACCAGCCATCACCTCACTGGGCCTCTTTGGCTTAAAAAAACAGACCTCCTGCAGGGGGGGAGAATGTCCCAGAACAAAGACTTAAAGCTCGAGCAGTCAGTTAAAGAGAGAGAGGCAACTCTTGAGCTTGCTTGCCACCCAAGTTCAGAATTTTTGGACTACAAATCTGAAAACTAAAAAAAAAAGAAAAAAGACTTCTGCAGGGTTTGTTTTAACCCCTTGAAGTATTTAGTGTTCCCTCTTTGTGCTGCTGTGCTGACACTGGAGTTAAAATCATTTTTCAGAAGAGTTTGACTGAAAACATTGAAGTCAGGATCAGCCTCAGAAAAATACAGATGTGCCTAAAAGTTTACACCCCCTCCAGCTAAACTTTCTGATTTTTGGCCTTTTCTCAGACAATATGAATGGTAAAACAAAACCCTCTGTCACCCATGGTTAGAGATTGGGTGAAGACATTTATTAACAAACAACTGTGTTTACTCTTTTTAAATCATGATGACAACAGAAACTTCAAAAATGACCCTGTTCATTTTTTTATACACACAATGATTACAAGCTAATAGATCACAGGTGAGGATGGTTACGTTTTGTACACATGCAATCAAATTTGCGTTCACTTTTGTGCATTTATCAGGCCAAAACCACCAGAGTTGTGTAAACTTCTTAACAGGGTTTTTTTTTAAGTCTCTTGTCATTATGATTTAAAAAGGGTAACTAATTTTTTTTTCTATAAATGTCTTCACCCAACCTCTAACCATGAGTGATAGAAAGGATTTTGTGTTACTTTTCATATTTTCTGAGAAAAGGCCAAAAAAATCAGAAATTCTGCTGGGGGGTGTAAACTTTTGATGTGAGATCAGAAGTCATGTGAAGAGGGAAAAACCCAAACTTTCCTCACAGCCCAAACCTTAAATTTCTGAGAAACATCTGGTAGTTATAATTTGGCATCTTTCCTTTTTCTGGCCTCAGTGAACACATGTTTATTCTCCCTCTGAGGTTCATATCTCCTCCCCTGTGCTCCCCCATATAAACCCCCAGTACAATCTTGTGCACACACCCGTCCCCCACATGCTTCTGAGATGAGGTGAATCTGACATCACGTAATGTCACATAATACATTTTAAATGTGGGTCTATGTTAGAGTAAATGTACATAAGTTATCCCATATATGCTGAGATTTATCCACAGTTTCATATTCTGATATTCCTTCTTACTTTCACCTAGTTTCTGTGTAGCACATAGTTTCTGTGTATCTCACTGATGAGCAGGTCTTGAGAGAGGTCGCAGCTGTTTGCGCAAGCAGCTGCATCACTTCTCAGAACTGTGGGAGCCTTCCAAAGTCAAGGAGGGTTTGAAGATGGGAGGACACTGGACACCCAGCATGTACTCGTTTGCTGGACTTTATGCACATACAAACAAGTACTCATATTTTGGGTAAAATGTCATGGTGTAATGCTCCCCCACCCCCTCAGAGTGCATCATGTAACTAAGGCCCTCTGAGGGAATATAAGGTGAGGATGGGCAGAGTGGGATTTAGAGCGTAGAAGATCTGTAACTGAGCACATCTCTGCGTTCTCCTTGCAAGTAAAATTAAAATTCTGTTGTCTTTTCCTCACTTGTGTCTCTTTTCTGATGTCTTTGGTTGCTTTAAACCTGACAGTCTATGTTCTACAGTCTCAAAAGCAAAATGACCCCATCCTCCCAAGACTGCAGGTGTCCCCTATGCATCATGTAACAGTTGAGCAGACTGTGGTCAAAGTGCAAATACTTAACTCTTACAGTACATTTATCCAACTTTTGTTAAAATTACCACCTCAGTCAACAATACCAAAACCCAAAAATTATTTCCAATTCCATATTTCCTCTATTGATGTGGAATCAAACGTAAGTAGAAGTTGAATTAAAAAAAAGAAAAAGTTTGATCTATTTTACTTTCTTAAAGACCCCTGAGGTGACACAACCAGGAAGTGATGGTGTGTTTTCTGGTAATATTATAAAAGGCAACTTTGGGGAACCTTTGCAGAGTTAGAGAGCTGTACATGTCACTTTTAAAATGCCTGATGTTAAAATTCAGCTCCATCGCCGAAGTTGCCCTCTCTTGAGTTAGTTTTGAAAGCTCTGACGTGTCTCCCTCTTCTGACAACTTTAACCCTTTATTTTGAAAATCCTCACATCCTCAGGACTGTAGAGTCCGTGCTGGCTCCTGGTGTTTTCTCAGGACTCTGATTTGTCAGTCAGACCCTGTGGTTTCCAAAGCTGATGGCCACCTCTGGCGATCTGTCACACACTGCCAGTCCTTTTCCTCAGCTCTGTGAGACTTTGTGAAGCACGACATGCTCATTTTAGTGCCACAGACAACCCTCCTGCCAGTACACAAACACAAAAGACGGCTTCATTAGGATTCTGTGAAAAGCAGCCAGTCCCCCTTTAAGCTGTATTTATCCGAACAGTTTGGCATGCCTTGGCCTCTCAACTGCAACCTCCAGGCCCTGTCTAGCACTTCAGGCCTTATAGAATGTTTTTGTCTCACAGAGACAAAGAAAGGGCCCCTCCTTTCACGATGAAATCACTGCCTGTTTTTGAAGAGTTTGTGCAAATAAATCAGTTGGCTTGAGACAAAGTGAGAGAACTGCAGGAGGAAGAAAATTTTATTTAGGTGACAAGATCAAACTTTAGAAATAACTTGGATTCGAATAAAGTTTGCGTTAAAACACTGAAGGAAGGAAGCGAGGTACGTTACGGTGTGTGTAAGTGTTCCTTAACTTCCTCTTCAAACTTCAGTTGCACAATGATTTTATTGTACATCCTATATGTCACACCACTGTAGGTATTTTCAAGAGTCACTGGGTGTTATTCAGGAAGAAGGGCCAACACACCCCTCAACTTTCTTCCTCTACTTCCCTGAGACATCCAATCCATCCATGCGTAAGCCCATTAAACCCCCTCCCCTAAACCCCATCCTCCCCACTCCCTCTTATGTAATCTTACAAAAGCAAACATGGTTCCATTAGTTCATGGAATTAGGTTGTCCAAAATTGGACTAACTGACCCAGAACATGCAGAATAATAGTATTTATAATGAAGGATGGTCGATATAGAGCATGGTGTGCACAATTTGTTATCTTTTGATGTGAGATCAGAAGTCATGTGAAGAGGGAAAAACCCAAACCTTCCTCACAGCCCAAACCTTAAATTTCTGAGAAATATCTGGTAGTTATACAATTTCTGAGAAACATCTTTCCTTTTTCTGGCCTCAGTGAACACATGTTTATTCTCCCTCTGAGGTTCATATCTCCTCCCCTGTGCTCCCCCATATAAACCCCCAGTACAATCTTGTGCACACACCCGTCCCCCACATGCTTCTGAGACTTGTTGTGATTTTCTTGCGCATTTGTCTGGAGCTGTTTATCAAGCACACACAGAGCTGAGACATCGCTGAGGTAAGGAGCTCTGGAGTGTCAGAATTTTGCCATAAATTTTTAAAACTAAAAACATAAAAGCACTCTTTTTGAGTATCTTTGATTTAAGACATGTTTTATTTGATCTATCAGGTTTCAGGTTTATAGAAACATGAAGAGCTGCTTTTCTTTGGTGTTGTGTGTGGCAGCTTTGACTGCATGGGGCACCTCTGCAGGTAAGATCGAAACACACCTGCTGTACCTATCAGAGGGCTTTTTATTTTTTTTTAGACTTTTTAGAACTGTGCATCACATCTAAGGTGGTCAAGAGGAGTTTCTCTATCTCACAGCCAAGACTTTCTGACATTGCAGATAAGAAGCAGTCATGACTCTCTGCATATCCAAACTTTATCTCTAATCCCTTGACTCTCTTAAATTTGTTGATCAATATCATTGGACTACAGATTGTAGTGCATCACTCATGGAAAGTTATTTACTTTATTGATAAGATTGCATTGCCAAAGATAGATTCAGTTATGCATTGATGTTCAACCAATTGTGTCAATTGTGGGTGCTAATTTGCTTCACTTTCCCTGAGGAGGAGAATGAAATATTAATGTATTATAATATTTAAATATCTGAATGATATTTTTCCATTCATAGTATGAATTTTAAAGCTTCTATTTCATATACTCTTAATGGTTTTTTATGTATTCATTGATTCACTTCTTTTATCCAAGGTGCAAACAGTTTCTAGTTGTTTCTTCATCCTGGCACCTCACCTGTGTCAGAGGGATTACAGACTGCGCTGTAGCAGCTGAGCAGCATTCCAGCTTTATTCTGTGCTTTGTTTTTGAGGTTGTTGGCTCAGGAAGTTGGGTTGTTTTTTTCTGCCAAATATCCTGTGGGTTTACGTTTATAATGGATAGTTCTGCACCAGTTCCAGGACAGAGGAAGCAGTGTCCTGTGAACGATGAAAAGAGTTAGGATGTGAAGGTTTGAGTGGTCAAGTACTCTGGGTCCTTTTGAAAAAACACAAAAAGTTTTCTTTGATTTAAAACAACACCAGAGTGGTTTTTATACGCCCTCTCAAGGTTAGATGTAATCTGTGATCAATCTGCTGTCACCTTTTGTTGCATGGTTTACCTGCATGTTTTAGAGGGAAACCTTTGCATAAGTTATCAGCTTTCATTCCCAGATATTGTTGGTTCTCTACAGTTGCCAACTGCAGCTCTAACCACGTACCAGTGTTTTCAAAAAGTTTTCTTAATGTGGATGTTACGGAACAGATATTGCGGGAAGGTGCCTTCATATACTATATGTGACGCATAAAGTTTGTTTAGCTTTGCTCAGATGTTTCTTCAGCTGTCTGGTGGCATTGGAGGTTGTTGTCAATGGTTGCAAGCAGGGCTTTGAACCAGATTTTTTTCCCCAATTGGTTAATTATGAACAAAAACAATATTTTAAAGTCTTCAGTTCCACCCCTTAATTTATGTTCTTGAACTGGTTGGAACCTAAAAATTTGTTCCTGAACCAGTCAATATCATTCCATATCAGTCATGTCAAGCTTTAGGTCTGCAGGTGTAATATTAACACTTTTAATGGGCTGTTTTTCTCCCAACTAACATTACAGTTCACCAGGCCTGTGCATTATCAGAGTTGATATTAAGACCAATTTGCCACTGATCATAGGGGCAGATCTGATTATTTATCTACAGAGAGTTCAAATTCATTCCGACAAACAAACTACCTTATCTTTTCTAAACTTAACTCACCTGTTTGCATATGTTGCACTGATCAGAAGATTGAGCAAAAGACAAAATTATTATCTGCATTGTATCCCAGCCAACCCCAGCCATTTCACCAGTGTGTCTGATATTTCCTCTGCCTCTAGTTTACATTTTGAGCGATCATGTCCAGCTTTCGACCAGAGGTTTTTAAAATATTGTACCAGAAAAATGAATGAGAAAACGCTGCATCACTTCTTATAGCCCTCTGCTATTCAAGCTGCATTACTTAGTAATCTTAATTTTAAAATAAATTTGCCTTTGTTGGTTACATTGTGAGAACCTAAATAAATTTTATGAGCTTGTGACTGGTTTCTGTCTACTCTGCCTGTTGGCCGACCCAGTCATGCCTGGGCATAAGGGAGTAACACGAGAAGTGAATGTGTTTCAGCTACATGGCTAACATGACAGACATTTCAGGAACAACAACAAAATAAAATACTGGTATTAACTAGTTTCCATCATTTTAACATCCCGTTCCTGCTCTGGAACATTAAAAATTCAAATTCTGATTTGATTTTCATTCCATGAACCGGCCCTGGTTTCAAGTATCAAGGAAGCTGGACTAAATCTGATCTTTACAGCCAGTGAACCAGGCCATAGCTTGAGAGTAAAGGTTTTACCTTTTTGTGAACTTGAGACAAAGTTTAAAGAAAATATTCTTAGGCTGTGGGAGGTACAGCAGGAGCAAGCCTTATAGTCCAACATATCCTTCGCATTCACCCAAAAAAATCTATGTGAGTAAGATTTCAGTTGCAAGCTGTACAAGTGTTTCAATAGACAAATGTACTGAAGCTTGGATATCTATAAAATATTGGTGGACAAAATATGACTAAAGCTGTGCTAAGGGTGCCAGCTCTCTGCTTATGTCTCCATATCAGGAGTGACGTTATCTCATGCTGGCGTTTTTGCAAGGATAGTCAGTGACACAAACAGAGAATCTACAGGGATCCACCCCTGTTTCTTCTCTAGCTTCTTTTACATATTTTTCCAGTGTAATTTGTTCTTCTATTGAGTCAAATTTCTGTCTTGCATGCTGGTTGATCATCTCACATTCTGGTTCCTCATTGGCTGCATTTGTGTCTTTGCTAAATGACCTACCTTACACCTTACATCTCGCACATTAGCACAGGGGAGTCTTCTTGTGGAATGAGTGTGCAAGGGTATTTAGGCAGCTGTTAATAATGGTGGAAATAATTTTTTAAAATCCTTAGTAGCTGCTCTTACTTCAGGTTGAAAGTTTATTTACATATTAAATCCTTGAGTAGTTGCCTACTCAAGCTTTAAGTTATCTCTCAGCCAATAGGATGGCTTCTTGCTACAGACCTGCCCCTCCTCCCGCAGACTGTCTGCAGAGTTAAAGCTCAGCGGGCTCTGGCTGACCCATGAGACCAGGGTCACACTCCCAAATCATTCCTCGCTCTGGACTCCTTCCCTCCGTTTGCCCTGCTGACATACACAGAGGGGGCACCGTCTGCTGTGGCAGTGTCCCATTTCTCACCAGCCACCGTGCTGAGGTCCAGAAAGCACTGTGATAAATCAATTAATCGTATGGGGGAGGGAGCTCTGTGGGCAGGCCGTGAACTGACAGGCATCTCCGCACATCGTAGGTCCTGCCATCCTCTCAGCAGGGGGGCTGATGGGGTGTCACAGACTGTAAGTGACCCCACCGGGTCTGCTTTTGTTAGTACATGCTATCATAATGAACATGCACCCCTGGCACCTCCGTTACCCCCCTCCTCTCGCTGACCAACCCTGGCAGGGCATGTTAGGGCCTGCTGGACACGCTGGGAAGGCTATTGGTCACAGTCCTGTGAAAAAGAAAACAGCTCAGAGTGTCAGGACTTATGTCAGGGAGGGAGGGGGTGTCATGCCCTGCTCAGGCCACTTGATGGACAAGGCCGACCCATAACTGTAGGAATAACAGAGGTAGCCTTTATGGATCCACCAACTGGTTCCTCTGGGGCCAGAAATGACCATATATAGACAAGAGGGTGGAGGTTGAGAGCAGCTAAGTTATCAAAAACTCTATGCTTGTGGTTAATTTCCTCTACATTAATACACAATCAGAGTTTTGAAATGTGCTCTCATTGCTGCAACCTGCTGTTTTTTCTGCAGAGGAAAGTTAACAACAGTCCTGCACAAAAATATACAAGCTGTGACAAACTGAGAAAGCTAGCACTCTAAATACGATAAGCACAGATAGCAGTTATTGCTAATATGTAAATGAATTAAAAAATACAGGTTGGTAAAGAGTGATACCTGCAGCTAAGATTTGTTGGACAGTCTTTCACAAATTTCTCAGACAGACAGATGATTTGTTTGACATTCACATTAATAAATCTCTTTAAATCTCTCCAACACCACAAACATTGCCCACAGGTTAAAGTTCAGACAACTTGCAACTTCAACCTGTCCCTCAAAGTGGCTTTGCCCCTTCTCTGTGCAATTAAGTCTGGATACCATTTAAAAAGACTTTAAACAGACCATACAAACACTTCGCTTGTAGACAAGTCCGACATAGGAGGGTAAAAAGAACTTCATCTGTCTTTTTGAATGTTTTTTTTTTTTTGCCCTTTATTTTGAAAGGACAGCTTAAGGAAGGCAGTACATGTTGAGGAGGAGGAGAGCATGCATCGAGGGTCTGCAGCAACAGCTAAGCTAACTTGTGCACCATGTTGGATATTTTAACGTGCCGCTCTTTTGGGGTTTGACTCACTTTGGGGTCAGCCTCTAGTGGACACTCGGAGAGTTGCAGTTATTGCCCCTTTCATCTGGTGATAGACATCTTTCGAAGGTGCTCTGCTTTGACCCCCTCAACTGTGGCCCAGTTTCAGGCTAAAGCCCTCTTATCTCCAGGTCTCCTGAAAAACAAGCAGCAACAACGCTGCCATTGTCCTTTGCTGGCTGTTTGGCTTATTTACTGCCGTGACTGAGAGAAAAACACATGAAACCACTCAAAGAAACTCAATGCCTCATTTGGTTTCAGAGGCACTCACACAGCATATAAGACATGAAACCAAAGCAGCCAAAGAACTGGCTCAGACTAAATCCCCCCTCATCTGTGCCGATGCTAATGCTTGATTATGTTAACTCACTTCATTACAAGAAACCAGGATTTATTGTGCTGCTTGTGTTTTCTATTCTAGATGCCAAGGAGTTATCCATCACCACCATAAAGGTATTCTGTTTCTCTCTTTCTGTATTCACATAAAGCCAAGGTGGCAGCTGTGAGACTAAGTCAGCTCTTTGTGAAGAGAAAGGAGTTGTTCTTAACCAGTCAGGCTTTGATTTCTGTCAGTAATAAGACATGATTATTATTTTATAGACTCTGAGCCAAACAAGGCTTGGTTTAAAGAAGATTAACTATCCTTCCCTGACTTCCACCCCCAACTTGGAAATACCCACCACATCCTTTAGATTTAGATTTCTGTCTTTTTGAATCAAAGCAATATACAGTTTGAGTCCTGGGATTAGCTCCCTGTCATTGTTTGTCCCACAGGAGACCCCTTATGTAATGGGTAAAGGCTCTGAGCTGGAGGGTTACTGCATTGACCTGATCTCAGAAATTTCCCAAAAACTGGGCCTCAAGTACAAAACTCATCTGGTGAAAGACGGCCTCTATGGACAATATAACAGCGTCGAAGGGACCTGGAATGGGATGATTGGAGAGATCGTCAGAGGGGTAAGGCACCAACACAACCGCCATCAAAGGGTTAACTTGCACCAGCATTGGCTCCACATTAAGTGTGCAAATCACTTGGTTATACTTTTTTATTTATTGCATTTTAGAAAGAGTTTTTAAGTCTGTGTTTTTCATTCTTCCACGAAGTCCTGATCAGCACTCAAAACAACAACAGCAGATGAAAACTAAAAGATCCAGCAGAGGAGAGAAGAGAAGAGGCAGATCTTGTTGATGATCCTGTAATTCTCATTTCAGCCACAGGGGCTAAAATACATGTCCATATTCACCATAAAGAAACTTCTCAGCTAACTTTTCACTCGTCTTGAAATCCTAACGAGAGGACTGAACAGTTTAGATCAGACCTGGGAAAGAGATTTTCTTTTTTCCCCTAATGGCTTCTCTGGGCTCCCTTATTGTCCTTATGTACAGTATATTTGTGCACATTCATACATTTACGCATTTATAAAAGTTTAAGTCTTTCTTCTGTGTTTGATGCTACTCCACAAACATGTCTTCACGCCAAAATAACATTTTTGGATACATAAGCAGGATTTAAAGTTTATCTTTCAAAGAACTGTCTTTGATAATTCCGTTGTCCTGTGTCACCACATTTTGTTAGTGTGTTTCTATGCCATCAATTAGGAGGCCGACCTGGCTGTGGCCCCGCTGACCCTCACAGCAGCCAGAGAGCAGGCTGTGGACATGACCACACCCTTCTTGCAGACAGGAATTAGCTTCATCCTGCGTCGAGACATGGTCTCAGATGAGAGCGGCTTCAGCCTCTTTTCGCCTTTCTCCTCTGACATGTGGGCCGGTGTCCTCATTGCCTTTCTGCTCACGGGAGTGTGCATGTTCCTGGTGGGCAGGTCAGTGTAAGCTGCAAAAGGAAGCAAAGTTTCAGCTGATACTAGGAAAAAGAAGCTTTCAGAGGCTCACTGGGCCATGCTCTCTCTTCCTGCAGGCTCAGCCCATCTGAATGGTCAGAGCCACACACAGAGCAACAAAGCTTCACACTGCTGCACAGCTTCTGGTACATCACAGGAGCTCTGACTCTGCAAGGTAACACAGCAGACATCTGAGCCACAAACAGATAATTGCACGAACAACTGCTGCTTCGTGGTGGGCGGATTGATTCAAAATATGAATATGTCGATACCAACGTTGGTATCAGTGTTGATCAATGCATGCATGATGAGACTGAAACAGTTTCCCCTCTGTATGAGTACTACTCTCACTTACTGTGCTCACGCAAACTCTTTCCTTTTTCAAAGCGTATCTGAAACTTAATGTATTATTTTACTGGAACTGAAAAAATATAACTGCATGAAGATATAAATGTTACACATAAATTGCATATACACACTAAACATTATGGGTCCCACACATGAACAGAATCATTAGTTTTGGTGGATATATGCTATTCCTTGGTAATTTTGACATACTGCTTCTCTGTGTAAAAAGAATCACTATTGATATCTGCGATACTGGCTTATTATTTACTTGGTAACAGATCAATACCGCAATTTATAGTCTCCCACACACTACTGCTGCCATTTATGTACGGATATGCACAGAATAATGCACATACACTTAAGTCTCATAATGAGCTCAAACAGACTTCATGCAAAAGGTGCAAAGACTGAGCCCACCACCTCAGAGTGGATAATGTTCAAGGCGGAAGAACAACAAACGGCTGTAGATCAGGAGTCTGCTTCTCTTTAGTGAAACTTGGTCTCTCTTCTCATTTTAGGGGCTGGTCCTCACCCCAAAGCTCTGTCTTTACGACTCATAAGCGCCATCTGGTGGCTCTTTGGTATAATGCTGCTGGCTTGCTACTTTGGTAACTTCAATGCCATTCTGCACTCAGACCAGAACCGAGTTTCCATCAAGACCTTTGAGGACCTGGCCAACCAGGATGTGATTGAATATGGCACGATAAAGAGTGGATCCACCAAGATGTTCTTCAAGGCATGTCAAGAGAAAACTATGTTAATCTGCTTTAAAATGTCTGAGAGGTTGCATTAAACAAAGGTTTAAAATCTTATTGTTTTTTCCTCAGACATCAGAATTCCCACTGTACCGCAGGATTTATGAGAATATGGAGCGTAAGAAGAGCTTCGTAGCCTCCACTGATGAGGGTATCCGCAGGGCTCAGGAGGGAAACTTCGCTTTCATCGGTGAAGCTGCTTCTCTCGACCTGGTTGTGGCTCGGTACTGTCACCTAATGAGAGCTCAGGAAATCACCGGCATGAGAGGATACTCCATCGCAGCTCCTCTGGGTAGGTATGCTCCCCTGCAGATATGTCAGAGCGCATTTTATTGTCCACATGATTTTGTATGCCAAACATTGATCCCAGTCATACTCTTCTCTTCATTGTCCTCTTTTCCTTTTAGCTCAAAGTAATTACATTAAATCTCAAGAAAATGATGCCCTGTTTCTTAAATAATGACAAAATTATCCAGTGAAAAATCGAAAGGTAAATGAAGCCCATCTACACCGTGTTCCAAATTATTATGCAAATGATATTTTTTCCTCTGATTTCCCAAATAGTCAATGCTAATATCAATCAACACAAAATTTTAAGTCATCAAGTGTTAGAGTAGGACTCGAACAATTTTTGGAACAAACCTTCAAATGATAACAGTTTCTTTTTAGAAATTAAAAAAATGTAAATTCAGTGCTTAAAATTATTATTCATACCAGGGTTCTAGAGCATTTTATAGGCTGTAAAGGACCAAAAGAGTCGTGTGTTGGATTTACAGCATTAGGAGGTCATATTTACTGAAATCAAAAGCTATTCCAATTAAAAACATCTTAACAGGCCAAGTTACGTTTTTACACAGGACTCAGTATTTAATGGCAGCTTCAAAATTCTTGTATCCATCAAACTTGTGAGTTTTTGGAGGGTTTCTGCTTAAATTTCTTTGCAGGATGTCAGAATAGCCTCCCAGAACTGCTGTTTGGATGTGAACTGTCCCCACCCTCATGATCTTTTGCTTGAGGATGCTCCAAAGGTTCTCAATAGGAATTAGTTCAGGAGAAGATGGGGGCCATACCAGGGGTTTCTCTCCTTTTATGCCCTTAGCAGCCACTGATAGAGGTATTCCTAACAGCATGAAATGCTTCACAATCATGCATTAAGATGATTTTGCTACTGAAATACAGTTCTTCTTTTTGTACCATAGAAGCAAGCGATCAGCCAGAAACTCTACATACTTTTCAGAGGTCATTTTCATACATTCATGGACACTCAGATGGGCTGACCAGCTCTTTTCCTGTATTTCTGTCCCAAAATATGAATCAGCCACCTCTTTGCTGTTGTTGGGACATGATGACCATCCATCAACCATCCACTACTCCATCCATCTGGATCATCCAGGGTTGCACAGCATTCATCAGTGAACAACACTGTTTGTAAATGAGTCTTCGTGTATTTCTGATCACACTGCAGTCATTTCTGCTTGTGAGCATTTGTTAGGGGCCAAATAGAAGCTTTACGCAGATCTGCAAACCTCTGGAGGATCATACACCTTAATGTTCGCGGGACACCAGAGGCACCAGCAAGTTCAAATACCAATCTACTGTCTTGTAATGGCATTTAAGCAACTGCTCACTTAATTTGATGTATTCATCTGGCAGAACATTTTTCTCATTGTGCATTTATCTGCAGGAAGCCGTGTCTGCTCTGAATCATCCACAAATCTTTTAACATTATGATGATGATGCTTAAGTTTTCATGAAATGCATAATATTTTCATACCTTGTCTAAGGCATTCAACTATTTCAAATTTTTTCGGCAGCAGAGACATCCCTTTTTCCCCTATTTTACTTGAAAATGATGGTCTGCTTAATAATGAGGACCACACTCCTTTCGCAGTTTTTCCTTTAAACGAGCTCACATGGTAAACCAATTATCACAGGCATCTGAAATCAATATCAGTGATCCAAAGGGCCCTGAAACACAATACCATCTATGAGTTTAATTGAAAAACAAAGAAATAATCTTTATGACAGTGATATACAATTTGCATAATGATTAGGAACATGGTGCATGTGTTTCTTTGTGCTTTTTGTAAGATGGCAAAATCACAAGAAAACGGACAAAGTGTATTTAATCATGAAGTTTCAGGGCTTTCTTAGTCCCAGCCCTTTTCCTCCAACTTATGTTTAAGTTTATTGTTGAATAGCCTCCTCTCTTTCTACATCACCGCCCCTCCCTAATACCATCACTCGCTTCCTCTCCAGGTTCTCCTTTGGTTAAAAACCTGACCAACACCATCCTGCAGCTCAGTGAGTCCGGTAAGCTGACCTACCTGCGGGACAAGTGGTGGGCCAGCAGATGTGTGGGCACTGATAGTGCCCCTACCTCAGGGGCCCTGCACACTGGTGACCTGCGAGGCCTCTTCCTCCTGCTGGGCCTGGGACTGACCGTTGGGCTCCTGCTGGCTCTACTGGAGCTCCTCTCTGGGGCTCGAAACCAGGCCAAGGATGGCAAAGTAAAAAGATGCTTGTCTCACCTGTAACTCTGCTATAGTCTGACGTTCTCTGAACCATGTCTTTTCTTTGTTTTCAGAAATCCTGCTGCTCAGTGTTGACATCAGAGCTGCACCGGAGGTTTGTCAGCAGAGGAGAGAGCACAGAGGGAGAGGGCACGGACAAAAGTAAAGCCTAAAGTCAAAGTTTACGTTTGCTGTTGATGAAAGAGGAGAGTTAGCCTAGAGCCTTCATAAAACACACCAGCTCTCGGTTTAGCTGCCGCAGCCCATGGTCAGTGTCGACATTAACTCATAGTCACAGTGTATGTAGCAACAGTCAAAGGGAGTTTCAACATTAATCACTTAGTGAGCTTAGTGTTTGGTGTAGTGATGCTAGTAGTACTTTATATCACAAACACTCCTGTAAATTTTATCTCAGCTGTAATACTTCTGTCCTTATTTGTCCCTTTATTCCAAATAAAGCCCTGTATTCCCCCGACATGCTCCTGTTTTAGGGTTCATACCTTGATATCCACTACACACATGGAACATCTGTTTAGGATTACATCAGGACATCACATGGACGTGCAATAAAAATGATTTTTCACCTTCTCTTCCACAAGAAAAAGTGAAAACACATGGTTTAATGACTCAGAAGGGAAAAACACTGTCATGTTTTTGATATCCAACTTCAGTGGTCAGTGGTCAGTGCTGTTGCCACACAGTGAAACGGTTCCTGGTTTTCATCCTAACCTGGCAGGTAACTGTCTGAGTGTGCATGTGCTGCACACTCGTGTGGATTCTTTCCAGCTTCCTCCAACAGTCATAAAAAAGCACATCACCTTGATTCATCACTCTGTAATTAAATCAATCAGACTTGGCCTGTATAACAATGCAAATTCGAGAAACTTTCAAAAATCAAAGACTCTGTGACAATAAGAGCAAAGCAGAGGAAACACCAGTGGTAAAACAAAATGGCAAAATTTAAAAAAGTACGCTAAGATAAACAAAATTTTGGTAATTAATACCACAAGATAGAAATACTTAAAGACAATCTATGAAAATCAGCCAGCATAAGATGGTTGAATAAATGAGTTAAAAGCTTCATGAAATGAAATTTAAGTAATAAAGTATATGATTTCTTGAAATGAACATAAACATAATGAACAATTTACATCTCATAAGTAAAGTCAGAATGTATAAGATGGACTTAAAATCAGCCAGATATGGAATGTTGGTCTTGAGTTTGCTTTTGAAATATGTTTTGCAGTTCAATTATTTCAAACATGTTGCAAATAATCAGTTTGTAAAACACCCTGCACAAAGTACCGAGAGTTAAGGGTGATATAAGCAGAAGGAAAGCCCAAAGAATATCAGTGCAGAGAGTGTTTTTTGACATTTATCCAGACAGTTAATGTTTGATAATGCACAATCAGGTCACACATTACTGCTGGAGTAGGGAGCAACATTTTTTTGGCAAACAAACAGTTTGTGAAAGCTAGAATGATCAAGTTATTATAATCAAAGAAATGCAATGTTTGTGGAGGTCAGACTGTCTGTGTGAAGTGTTGATGGGCGTGAAGGGGAGTATCTTTCTGTATAAGCCCACCAATGGATGTCCCCTCCTGCTGAAGGAAACAGATGTTTATATTTTGTGCAGAATGCAAAAGCATCCTAAGATTCATTAAATACAAAATGTTGAGGAAGGTAACCATTTGGCACAATAATTCATTTTAGCATACAGAAAAAAAGAAGTTTCATTCCTCTCACTGAGACTTCCAGTGACTCAGTTTAGCCACTTAGAGGTGCTGTTGGCTTTCTGTTGGTGCTCATCAAAGTTTCATTCATGGTTGACTCAATTTTCATTTACTGTGGCTCCTGGAGCTGCAGTAACACACACACACACACACACACACACACACACACACACACACACACACATGCATAGTCCTCTCAGTGTGTATAGAGTGGATTCAGAACATCCAAACGCACAACCTCAATGAGTTTGATTACTGAAAAATATAGTCAGAATATTTCAGGACTTCCAGTGTTGGGTATCCCCACAAGGAAGCAGCCGTCAGAGCATATGTTTTATGAATACTGAACATAATGTTCCATTATCAGACTCTGTGGTGGATATGAACCTGAGCATTGACTTTCTGCTGTTTTTGTGACACCTTGACAGTCCAAATGAAGGTTAGGACTGTCGGTGTCAGTACAGAGACATTGATCTGCGTGGGGAACATTGTGAGCTGTTAATGGAGAAATCATTGTAAACCACAAACACTTCAATCCTCTGGAAATCCCCTGAGTTTCTGGATAATAGATCAAAGGCCTCACAAGTTTTTAGTTGCTAGTATTGCACTTTGAGAGACTTTGCGTGTAGTTGTGGAGTGTCCTGTACAGTCAAAGAGTTAATCAAAGGATAAAATGTGGAAATAAATGCAACCAAAATACATAAATGATGCTCGTCAAAACAAGCACAAGTAAAGAATGCAGCAAATAACACCACCATGGAGGAAGTCCTCCAGGCCTCTAGAGGCAGTGAGTGCATTTTTATACATACTGTCACGGCAAGCACAACCCTGGGTTTCTCAATTTGTCTTGGCCTTCCAGGCGTCTACTGCCTGTGGCACAAGTGGTGAGGTGGAGAATTTATCAATCATAAAGTCTCATAAAGACTGACAGATTAAGAAGAGTGTCTTGGATCATTGTTTGTATTTGTGAGAGTCACAGTAAAGACCTACACATGAGCCTCTCTTATTTGTGACTGGTGCAAGTTGCTGATGCATATTCACCGCATAAACATATAACATTTGGATGTGTATGTGGTCGTGATTTACACGATTCCCTGAGTTTGATGTGACTCTGACTTGAGGATTGTGCTTCTCCGTCCACTATGACGATGATCTTAGTTGGACTGCTGCATACATGTCAACATACTTGTTCTGAGTCTTCTGGCTGATGATAACTTCACATTACCCTCATTGCTGATCTATCACTTTCCCCTCTTAAAAACAAACCATTGTTTTCCTAGATTTGCAGACTTGTTCCTTTCTCCCTCAACAGGTTTCACGGCCTGGTCCCTGAGTCATTCCTAGTAACTCAGGGTCAAAGTGATGGTAATTGGTTTTAGAGATTGATAAGAAATAAGAGCTCAGTATATCTTCACAGAAGCCAACCAAAGAGCACATAAAGTCTGCATAATGTCTGCATCTTAAAGCTCTTTATAATACATTAAAACACGAATAAATGGGGTTTAAATTAGCATTTAGCCTTCACTCTAACAGCAGCGCTAGACTTCATCAACATTCTCACAGTCAGTGAGTCTGGATCTGAGAGTTTGTTCAGAGGAGAAAATGTCCTCTGGCTGTGTGAACGACCTGCACTTGAACCTGCTAATCAGCCTCAGGACTCATTGATTCGGCTCCAGCAGGGGAAGCTGACGGCTGAGGAGGGGGAGCAGAGGAGGGTGGTGCATGAGAGACACAGGGAGAGGTAGGAAAAGAGAGGTATTGATCTGGTGGCAGGCAGCTCCTGACAGCTGTACTAAGCTAGCACGTAGAGCTCGCAGCCATAGTCTGCAGGCCAGCCGACAGGGAAGTGCCTAAGCAGATTAAACTGTAAATCCCTCAGATTTCCTGCTCCCCCATCCATCCCCTCCCTCCCCTTCAGTTACCACCATCACATCTCACCACTAGCAAACACTGTCTCTTTCTACGTTCAAAGATGGTTAGTGTTTAATGGAGACAGGAGACTCAGAGAGCTGCAATATGAATAAATTACCAATGTTTTAAAGATTCTAATACATAAGTCAAAACACAAATTAAAGATGAGGTAATGTTTCACACACTTCGTGTCATAATGAGAACAAAGAGATGTTTGAGCTTGTTCTTCTACTTCTTTAAGTAATTCTGAAAAAATTGGGTTGTCTCATAATCATGGTCTTTGCTTTCAAAGGAGATATTTGATCATAACTGCATACACCTCTACCTGACTCTGAAGCAGGTTCACCTCTCATGACTGAGGTAAGCTGTCACTTACAACAACAGCAGCAGATTGATAAATGGTAGAGAGACACAGGTGATTGGCCAGAATTACACAAATTATTAACCTGAACCATAAATCATGAACTTGACCTTGTTCTGTGGGCTACAAAAATCCTCACTTGGGTCTAATCCCACAGATGTACTTTACTGTCAGGAAGTGTGTGGGGCTGAGATTTAATCTTAACTATAAAAAACAGAAGCTGTCTGAAAATTACAACTGAAAGTTTTTGGTATCAAACAGACTGTGAAGTTGTAGACCAACTCTTAGTCTTATGCTCTGCTTTCACAGAACATAATCAACCTTTTGAGCTCTAGTTACACTTTTGAGCACTATATAAAGTTGTAAACATTTCATACAAAAAGAGAAAAAATAAGAAGCCTCAAAGTACTTTTCGCTTCTGAAGAAGCAGAGACGCAACCACTCTGTGAGCACACAGGTTCACGCTGCTGCCATTCTTCTACGCAAGGCTTCGCAAGCTTGGTGCAATTCCAAAATCAAGTGTGTGCCATCCGTTTGTTTGAAAGCTTGACCAGAATGAAAGCCAAACAAGGAAGATATGTATAACTTTCAAATTTCCTCAAATAGGATCCTACAAATGACGACTAAGGTCTGCTTCTGGCATCGGGGCAGGAGGTAATGTTTTTTGGTCACCACTTAGGAATTTAATGAGTAAGAATAATTAAGGAATTGTGGCAGCAAACATGCTCTTTGAACCTTTGGAAAAGTACTTCGCCTTATGGCCAAACACATGCCCCACTAATAAATGTGAACAGAGTGTTGATATGATTTTTTTTGGGTTGCTAATCAAAACAGCAAATAAGCCTCTCTGTTTGGCTCATAAATCAGTAAATTTGACTGATGTCAGTGCTCCTCCAGCCATGAGCCTCACCACACGTCACTGTGGACGCCACACAGGCTATGGTACAAGTCAGAGACAAGACATCAACATAATACTTATGTGTAGAACCAAAGCATTTTAATAGGAAAGTTTGTACATCTGAATTTATACCTCAGTAGAGGCTTCTTTTGTTTGGTTTGCGAATGAATGAATGGATGGATGGATGAATGCATGAATGAATGAATGGATGAATGATGGATGGAACAGTAATCCAGAGATTTCTTTTTTTTTTTTTTTTGGTAACATTTCAGTCATACCCTCTAACTGTTTCAGACTTATGAAATGAGATGAGTGAAGACTTCCAAACAATAAAGGGACTAAAAAGAGCAGTATACAGTAATCTCTCTCCCTTTCTCTCTCCCTCTCTCCGTCAGTGGCCTACATTCCTGTGAGCGCGTCCTCCTCCTGCTTTGTAGCCGTGGGCCCGTCGATGCGATCAGAATTATAAATTCTAATGGACGTGTCATCACTTTGAACTGTGGGCTTGAAGAGCTTTGAGTCTGGCGCTCCCTTGGATATGCCATGAGAAGTCTGAGCATTGATCCCTGTGAGTGTGTTTGACTTTGACACTCTCTTTCTTTTTACTCGCCCCTCTCTCTCGCTCTCTCTCTCTCTTACCCTCGCTCCATTAATGTTCTCTCTGGCTTGCTGGCTAGCTCTCTTTCTTCTTCTTCTCTTTCTGCAGCAGCTCTCTGTTTTTTACTCAGGAGCAGTGAAAGATGTGAAGACACACACACACACACACATACAAACACACACACACACACACACACATCTTTGACGTACAGTACAAGTGATGTGCAGACATCATCAGATTCTCTGAAGTACAGCTCTCGAACTCTCATTCAGTCATTCAGAGGAGTGTTTTCTGCTTTCTTTGGACTCTTTATGATTCCTGCTGCTATGATTCATGCTTGTGCTGGGGTTTTTTCTATCAATACTTAAGAAAAAAAAAATTATACCAAAATAAATAAATGCCCTGCATTGAAAGGTAAGGTGATAACGACAACGCACAGAGTTATTTCTCCTGACAGAAGATCCTCCTCAGGGAGGTCAGAAGGCAGCTCTTGTGAAGCTCGTATAATTCAGGGATTTGCTCAAGGACATTTGAAAATAGTGTTTGCTTTTAAACACCGAGGCTGAGACGAAAGAGTGGAAACTGAAAGGTTCACTTCAAACAACACAGTTCAGTCGTGGAAAATGTGGGGGAAAGCCTGGCACTGAAAGGAAAGGACACGCAACCAAGGTTTGGAGTGAAAGAAAAGTGATTTTGCATTTTAGGAGCACTGTGTACAGTACTGTAGAGTTCAGATGGTTGTAAAGGATTTTTAACACGACATTCAGCAGAAAAAATATGAAAAAAACTCTGTTCTGAAAAACAGCACAAGATCTTTCCCTGATTTGCTAAAATGATCACAAACCAATACATAAGGATCTAGATCATGACACATAGGAAGACTGGGCCTAAAACACCAAGGTCTGCCTAGAACTCTGCCCCCTTACAGGACTCCAGAGGGCTGGCCAATCAGAGTCAAGGGGGGGTTTGTGACACAAGAGCCTTTAAGAGACAGCAGCTGAAATAAGGAGTTTCCTAAAACATCAAGGAAAGATAAAGGATTTATTTTGAGCTGTGAATCATTTCCAAATTCTACAAGATTACCAGAGAAACAGAATTAAGACAAAGTAAAAAGTAAAAAGGCAAATTACCCCCTCGTGTACAGATACGGCATTTGAATTTGAACTTTTTGAGGGAATTACAATGAAAGATTTCTTTTCATTTAGTTGTCAAAATTTGAGCCAAAGCTTTCCTGTGGTTTCAGTCTGATATTATTTATCTTTAAGCAAATTTCTCAGCAGAAATCAAAGGAGTAAGTGTATCAAGCTGTTGTTAAACATGGTTTCTGGTGTCTGCTGGAACATCCTGTTCAGTGACCAGACAAAGATGATCCACTGTGAGACAGGCTGCTGGGTGATACTCTTCATCGGTGTGTGTGTGTGTGTGTGTGTGTGTGTGTGTGTCTGTCTGTCTGTCTGTCTGTGTGTGTGTAAGTGTGTGTGTTATTTTTACTACTTTTACCGTAACCATGACAACTAGTTCCATCAAAACAACTTGGTGCGTTCACGGAGCTGCAAGATTTTCTGCTCCTCTATCAATAGTAATGACAGGGTTTCAACGAGAAAGCTGACTAACTGTACAAGGTCAGCACTCTCCTCCCTCACCAACACGTTTCTGTGGAACACCTCCTCTGTAGAGTTAAAGGGTCACTCCAGCCAAATAACAATAAGACTTTCCCTTAGCTCTCTGTGGGTAAGTTGTATTTTACATGGGGAAATGTTATGATGCTTGCTCCTCCTTTACTCTGAATGTTATTAAATTTTATGAGCACTGCTTCACACCTGTCTATGTACCGGAACAATCCAAGCTCTGGGATCAGGTTTGAGGAAAGAGAAGAAATTCATGAACAGGATGAGCAGTGGATTCAGAAGAGAGTGCATACTGCCTACTAGCTTTCTGTCTTCATAACAGACTCAGTCTGTGTCAAGATCCTGAGACTTATGAGACTGTGGGGCTNACGGCATTTGAATTTGAACTTTTTGAGGGAATTACAATGAAAGATTTCTTTTCATTTAGTTGTCAAAATTTGAGCCAAAGCTTTCCTGTGGTTTCAGTCTGATATTATTTATCTTTAAGCAAATTTCTCAGCAGAAATCAAAGGAGTAAGTGTATCAAGCTGTTGTTAAACATGGTTTCTGGTGTCTGCTGGAACATCCTGTTCAGTGACCAGACAAAGATGATCCACTGTGAGACAGGCTGCTGGGTGATACTCTTCATCGGTGTGTGTGTGTGTGTGTGTGTGTGTGTGTATGTGTGTGTCTGTCTGTCTGTCTGTCTGTGTGTGTGTAAGTGTGTGTGTTATTTTTACTACTTTTACCGTAACCATGACAACTAGTTCCATCAAAACAACTTGGTGCGTTCACGGAGCTGCAAGATTTTCTGCTCCTCTATCAATAGTAATGACAGGGTTTCAACGAGAAAGCTGACTAACTGTACAAGGTCAGCACTCTCCTCCCTCACCAACACGTTTCTGTGGAACACCTCCTCTGTAGAGTTAAAGGGTCACTCCAGCCAAATAACATTCAATAAGACTTTCCCTTAGCTCTCTGTGGGTAAGTTGTATTTTACATGGGGAAATGTTATGATGCTTGCTCCTCCTTTACTCTGAATGTTATTAAATTTTATGAGCACTGCTTCACACCTGTCTATGTACCGGAACAATCCAAGCTCTGGGATCAGGTTTGAGGAAAGAGAAGAAATTCATGAACAGGATGAGCAGTGGATTCAGAAGAGAGTGCATACTGCCTACTAGCTTTCTGTCTTCATAACAGACTCAGTCTGTGTCAAGATCCTGAGACTTATGAGACTGTGGGGCTGATGAGATGAAACTGTTTACATTTTTTAACAATTTATCCTAAAGTAAAACTTCACAAGATCGTCCCGCTTTAAGTCTGTGTGCTGCTCTACAAATATGTCCCTTCAAAATAAAATACAGGCTAACCATAACAACTTTAACTTATATTTGCTTTAGAGCAGGAGGATGGATAATGTTATAATACGCTCTCATATGATATTTCAGATTTTATATAGATGAGCGAAATAAATAATTCCTTTCCATTGAATTGCATTACTTGTATTCCTGAATTAGTTATATGTCAGGCTCTTTCACTTGGGTCCTACTCCTCCACTTTCAAATCCATCTCAGCCAATTGGGAAAAAGCTCAGTGACTCACTCCAGATAAAAAAAAATAATACACATTTTATCGTTTTCAATCGAAATAGACCTTTGTTATTCTTGACCTTCAAACAGAGGTTAACAAAACACCCTCAGCTGAAGGCCAACTCCTACTCCTCCTTTGTAAAAATATGCTTTGTGTTTCAGGATGACCATGACAAACTCTGCCCTTTCTCTATTGGTACAGTTTATCCTCAGTCTCTTTCAGCTCCTCTCTCTTACTTCAAAGTCGTAATCTTGTGAATCATTGGTCAGGATCCATCCTCAGCTCTGTTGTGGACTGCATCCTCCTCTGTGCTCATGTCTGCTTGTGCTCTTTGGCCTCTCTCCTGTTCATACACATGTCCTAAAGAGGCCCCTTGCTCTTTTCTTCAGCCGCCAGCAGACTGACTGACAGCCGCGGAGGAGTGGTGATGAGGGGGCGCTGTTTGTTGTCAGTGCCCCTCATGAAAGGCTCTGACAGTCTAAGGGCTAGGACGACTGTGGTCCCGCGGGGTACCCTGTGGGAGCTGGGGGGCGGAGTCAATAACTACAGACGTCTACACGGACGGACGTACTATTACGGGAGGTGACCTCCACGGGGAGTGTCACGGGCAGATATTTAGTGTGTCCCCTGTGTGTCGGTTGGCTGACAGACAAACACACACACACACACACACACACACACACAGTGTGTGTGTGTGTGTTTGAGTGTGCGCTCACACTTTACAGACTGTGTTAGTGTGTCTTCATATGCTTTATATGTGTGCATACACTGCTGGAGGAGCTCCACGCTGCATTATTGATGGTCCACAGGGAGGGATGAAAGTGTGAATAGTGGCAGCAGAGGGAGGCCGAGCAGGGAGGGAGGAGTAGGGAGGGGCAGAGAGATGGGAGCGGCTGGAGACAGATATCAGAGCGCCTCCATGCATTCTGCAGACCAGCCATACGTTGATGTCCACAGCCAGGGACAGCTTTAGGTTCCTATTGAATTGAAAGCTGACAGGTGAGGCCCCTGGAGGACAGAGGGGCCGGAGGTTAAACAGAAGGAGGATGGAGGAGGACTCTAGGATGTGCACTAATGTGACATCGACTTGGCAGGTTGTGGGGGAACCGATGGTGATGGAATCAGGTTAAAGTGAGGAGGCAGTGCTGTCTTTGTCTCTGATATCTTCTGCTCTAATCATAGGTCCACACACAGGTGTCAACCTCAGGAGCATACAGGACATGAGGATTTCATTCAGACATAAAAGCCACTGGACAACAATCCAGTATCCCATAATCCTACTTTGGTTAACCCTTAAGGCCTTTGCTCATCAATTCTGTCATTTTTTGATACATTTTTCATATCCATAAACTGGTTTAAAAAAATCACCATGCAAAGATACCTTGCACACTGAATCAGATGTATTTATTTTTCTATTAATTACGAAAATCCACAGCTTGAGAGAAATTGATTCATCAAGCCGTGTGGATGGTTAAAGTATTGGTTCTTTCACTACTTGGAAAAAGCAAGAAAAACAAAAAAAAAGAAAAATCACTGGGCTCATTTACTTCCAAAAAGAAGACAAGACCAAGGAGAGTTTTACCTGCTGGTAAAAGAGCTGTGGAATTATCCCAGTCATTTCCAGGTGTGTTTCAGGATGTCAGTGGTGGGGTTTGATACACTTCTAACTCTACTGGCACCACACATCAAAAAGAAAAACAATTTTCAAAAAGCAATTGATCCTGACACACACACACACACACACACACACACACACACACACACACACTAACACAAACATATGCACACGCACACTGATACTTCCACACTCTTACATACACAAGTCTTCATTCATCATCTGAACATAGCCCAAAATTGCAGAAAATGTGCTGGTAAATGTGAAAATGCAATGTTGCACTCAGCCTAAGGCGTCCTTGAAAAGTCAAACAGGTCTTGCAAAGATCTGAACAGATGTGAATAAACAGAAAATCAGAAAATCCCCCAAAAATAATGGTGGATGAAAGTTTTGGCATCAGTGTGAAAACATGATTGACATAATGTGGGGTTAAATTTTTTTGATGTGTCAGTTTTAGATGAAGGACACGTACTTAGTGTGCAAAGACCTTAAGAGTGCTTCAGTAACTACAGAGCTGGTCAGGAGAAACAGAAGTGTCCAGTTTGTCTTCATGCAATCAAACACATCCACAGTTTGGGATAAAAATACATATTTAATCATAAATCAAGAGTGAATTAATGTTCATTGGTTTAATTAAAGTATAATTTGCTGGGAAATTATGCAGTTTTTATTATTCAAGCAATATCAAGTTGTTCATTAAAGGAGCTGTGATGAAGAAAAGAACAATCCCCAAAGTGTTCGTCTGATTTATCCTGATATATCCCAGACTACTGCGTTTTCCCCCTAATGGAACAATAACTCGTCAGCCAGAAACTGGTCCAGAGTGCTCACCTATCTACTGCCCTATTGCATGCTGGGATAGACTTCCTTCACACTTGGATGGATGAGCGAGCCCATTTTAGGCATCAGGAGGAGTGTTGGCTCCCTGCTGAGAATATGTGCTATCACAGTGGATGCATAAACATGTTCAGTATGCCCGTATGGAGCATACAGCATTGTGCAGCATCTGACTGACTGACGGTGTGCTCTCCTGCTGTATGTTAATGCATTCTCTCTTTCTCTGTGTACTTCTTTGTGCATGTACCAAACTGTGCAGTTCAGGCCCAATGACTGTATATAGAATGGACAGCGTGCTTCCGCCTGTCACCGTTCTACGTTTTCGAAGCCAAAACCCCCCGTTTCTCTAGCTGCCATTGTGCAGCCAGAGTCTGCGCAGTAGAGAATTTCCAGTGGAGCCGAGTAAAAAAGAGAAATAAAAATATTTACTTCTTCTTCTTCAGAAGGTTTAGTCTCCTTTTGGCTCTCTTTCCCAAAGTTTCTTATATCCCCGGTAAAAACCACTCACGAACGGCAGCTGTCAACTGTCGTAAAACGAAAACTTATATTGCGGTTTTTAACGTCCAATAACTAATGAGAAACTAACTTCTCAGAAAAAAAAACACCCGAACACCATGCAGCCAGATGACATCGTCATACTACCTTAGCGTAAAGATGAGAGAAACATTTCTACAAGGTATCGTAATTTTTTCAAGTTTTCCCGGCTCATATGTGGAATACATGGGGAGGCGGGGCTTATGACCTATACTGCAGCCATACACCAGGGGTCGGGGCATCTGCTGGAGGCTTCAGTTTGAGCCGAACGTCGTTACGTCCACTCATTATACAGTCTATGTTCAGGCTTCATGTGCTCAAAGAAGGTGTCAGGTGTGTATCTCTGCACAAGCTGATTCGTTGGAACCTGTTCAGACCTGACAGGGGTGTAAATTGCTCAGATTAGGCTTCCGGCAGCCGTGGCTTCTGTTGGCACTTCATAGTAATGACTGCTGTCAGCAAAGGGACCCCCCAGCCTCCCCCCAAATCCTCTCCTCTGCCCTGGTTATTGATCTTCCCTCTCATTCTTTCTGTCCCTATTGTTTTACAGCCTCCTCCCCCTCTTCAGGGCTCATCATCACTGCTGATTATGAGTCCTAATGTCTGCTGCACCTGTTCTCCTCTGCTCAGTGCTCCTGACAAAGTTGCTGAGGGTAAGCAGGTTTATTAACTCCAGGCTTTCCATGGTGCCCTCAATCACGAGCTGCAAACAAGGGTTGAAGGTGACTCTTCACTCTGTCTGGATGCTAGCTTGTGGTTGTTTGCATCTGTATTGTATGTTTGATAACATGCATTTCTTCATATTAATCACAGTTTTTATGCAGGGTGAAGGAGGGCAAACAACAGATTAATACCAAAAGTTATACCACTGATCTAATTTACATCTAGCTGAGAATAATGCATTCATCTCATAGAACGGTGATTCTTTAATGTGTTCCTTTACTTCACACTGATAAAAAAAAAAAATGGTTTATCATCACAGGCTATATGCTGCTTACCTTGTTTCAAGGACAACAAGGACCTTGAACCTCCTCCAAAATCTGCAACTGCACTTGTGCAGACATCCACTTCACCTTTTAAAGTCGGCCTGAAACTCTTTAAAACTTCAGGGTTTAGACAAAGCTGGCTTGGACTTGGATGGGGTCTTAGTTATGCAGCTTTTGAAAAGACTGCTATAGGTCCAGGTTTATGGTTACAGCTGCCACAGGTAAATTTCTTATGCTGCTTTATGCTAAGACTGGTATGCAATGTGGGATGACCATTGCTTGAACCAGTATGAAGTTATACTACTTTTGAGTTAAACTGCCATAAACTTAGATTCATAGATAGGGGTGAATTAGGCTTGGGCAAGACTGCAAAAGTCTCAGAGTCATTGAATGGGCTGGGTACTGAATCAGTTCCGGTCTGCTTTGGGCATGGATTGTCCTAAGTCTTATTATCAGGGCTGTACCAGGCACTGACTTTCTCCTTGCTGCTTTACCATAATGCTTAGACTGGTATGGACTCAGGTTGAGAGACCTAGCACAGACTTGGACTAATATTGATTGAAGCTGTGTAGAGACCTGGCTCAGGCCTCGACCAGCCCCTGATTGACACTGCCATAGGCCTTGGGCCATCTCCAGCTTTTGCCCGTCCCCGGTTATTCATGCTTGAATGTATTGAGGCTTAGGTTTATAATTGGGCTAGTTCAAGCTTGTACCAAGACCCTGTAATTCTCCTATACTTTTGGACTTGTATGGATCCTGTCACACCAACCCTCTCTCTGTCTGTCTCTCTCTGTATGAAGGCATTGTAAACCTCCTGGGAGTTATGTCTTGCAGGTTCTTGTGGATCGTTGTTCCACACCTCCTGTTGCCATGGACCTGGCTGACTATCACCGCTTCCAAAACCGTCTTTCATGTTTCTATTATCGCTGTGGTTATTACTGTGGATGTCATTGAGTGTCTTCATCTGTTCTTCATCACTATCTCAAATTCCATTTTGTGGAAGCAGTGCTCCGAATGCCCAAAAGTTTTCCCTCTTTTGCTGTAAGACATTACGTATTGCGATTATCCAGTCAAGCCTCACTTTTTGCTGTAGATTCCATTTCTCACTGCAGATCCTCTCTCTCTCTCTCTCTCTTTTTTTATGCTAAGCCTCATGTTAAAAGAAAACTACTCATCCTTGTGTTTTCTGCAGAAAGGTCCACCAGGACCTTCAACAGCGTCTGTGCTTTTATTCAGTCCAGTTGCGCTGACTGGACCTGGTCTGTAAACCATATTTCACTTTTACATTATTCAAAGTATGGTTAATATTAATGTTTGTTGCATTCTGTATGTGTGAGGGCTGTAAATTACATTAGGAAATTATTTCAAAATCATGCAAAAGTTTTTGATCAAACATAATATCCGAGGCAGAATGCAAAGACACATCATGTTAATTTTTTTCACAATTGCATGTTTTTCCCCCTTCAGCATGACCACATTCATTACTGCAAAGATCTGAGTATTCAGGATGATTCTGCATGAGACAGTGTAACACCACACAGACTGTGATCCTCATTGACAGCAACACAGTGTCTCATTATGTGATAACTCCGTGACAAACATGACATGACATGACACATCATGATTTTTGTCAGGCAGATAACCAGCCCACATGTTAATAGCACTTATGTAGTGTATGCATGAGCTGGGACCTGGACGCCTCTGAATACCCACATCTGATGTTCTATGCTAATCCGCTAACCTTGAGGGCAACCGCACTGAAAAGCAGCGAGAGGGCGAGAGGGCTGTCTTCTGTGCTCAAAACGCTTTGACCCGATCCGCTGAGTTTCTAGCTCGCACTCAAGGGCTGTTAATGAGTGTGTGGAGCTTGATGAAAATTCACAGTGGGTGCAGAAAAGAGGCTTTGAATCTGTGCTAGCATGAGAGAGAAAGTAAATGGTCTTGATTAGACATTGAAATGTGTTTGTATATGACAGGTGGCGCATCAAAAATGGTGGAGGGAGGTGGCATCCTGGAGGTTGGCCAGGACTCTGCAGACAGAGGAAGAGGGAAAGACTACAGGTGACAGACAAAAGAGACGCCCGTCGGCAGAGTGAGGAGAGGAGACAGAAACAAATGAAGATGCACAAAACAATCTGATAGGAAGTTATTCAGTTCCTCTCTGAAAGGAGTAGGACTTTCTGAGAGGGTAAAAAAAAGAGCAGACAGAGTAAAAATGGAGCAGGTTATCGTTTTATGAGAGCGACTTGTTTCAGAGTTTTACAAGGAGCTAGCTTGGTGGTGTACTGTTTCAGTTTTGTTATATCACTTTAGCTTTATGACATTGTTAGATTTTGAGTGATAAATACTAACTCAAAAATGATTTCAGATTGAACTATTTAAAGGTGAGGACAAAGGAGCTCCATGTGCCAGAGAAAACTTCAGTCTGCATATTCTGTTCACACATGAACTTGTGTGCCTATGGACTGAATCGGATTACTGACGAAACCTGCAGGTTTCTGCAAATATCAGATGGCATCCAAATGTCTGAAGTCTCTCCAACACGGTCTGCATCCTGCTGAAGAGCCAATGACATCAAAGAATCCTCCATCCAGACGCCCTCGTAGGTGAAGTCTTCCGCTGCCAGCTTTGGATTTACACGCCAAAATGACACAACCATCTGAGTTGGACTCCTGACAGAATCCCCTCCGTGTGTTCATTATGGGTTTTAAGACAGCAGTGGATCGCTGCATTTGCCGTGGCCCACACTCTGAATGTATTCAATGCTTGTAAATCCATGAGAGGTGGTGAACAAATGTACGTGTCAGGAGAGAATGGACTCTGGTTTGATAGTCTGCCAACCCACTGGGTCCTACGCTCCACTCGTCATGTTTGTCGGTGACTAAAAGGCAGCGACTTTATCCCTTTACCAAACACGGCTCATGCCAGTATGTCTGTAATGCCATCTCCTTTTAGCTGCAGACATGGAGCTGTATAGCTGCCTGACTTTAATCCTTTTTTTGGCCCCATTCTGTTCTGAACATCTCACAGAGCAGGATGTACTCAGGCTAAAACAGCATTGTCTATGTTTCTCTTTTCAACTTTGAGACAGGGATTTCAACAGAATCCAGACAGACGCTGGCTGCAGCCCACAGAAACACGACGGTGCACTGGGTGGGCTCATGTATAACTTTTTAGACGAGTTCTCACCACACGTTACTCATCATTAGCTACTTCAAAGATGGTGAATGTTACAATGAGTTGGGTAAACATTTCATTTGCATTTGTGCTGAGGTGCTGGTATGTATAAGACTCTAAATTTAAGGGATTTATGTCTTAATATTTTTGTTCCCAAATCTTTTATTTGTTTATAGATCTGTGCAAAACTTTTGCATTGTCTGTAATTTCTTTAAGATATTTACTATAACTTTAAATGCACCCAACAAAAATTCTTGCCTTCGTCACTTACTTGCCCAGATTGCTCTATGTGACAACACAGCAGAACAAATCCCTTCAGAGACAGAAAATTTTGCTGCAGAGGAAGATGAATTTCAATTGAAAAAAAAAGCTTTTGCATTACTTGTTTAAAAGCAGATATCAATGGCAAAATTATAGTTTTGCTTGCAGAACATGGGAGCTGCTGCTTTTCTAGTGCTACCATGAGTATGGATAGTAGGGTCAAGTCTGATTGGCTGAAAAGTACGCTGTCTCAAGGCTTTTGTTACGCAGCTTCCATTCATCATCAGTGTGAGGCTTATATAGGGCTTCATCCTCATACTTGACCATGGATCAGCTGCAGCTTTGAAGCACTCAGCAGCTACTTTCTGACGACACATTGTGTACAGGTTGGGCACCACAGTTTGGAAAAAAAAAAAATTGCAACGGCACAGTGTATCTTTGGTCTGGTCTGGTCAGCGTCTTAGTGTTGAGATGTTTCAAATCACTGCTCTGTGGTTGTTAAAGGAACCATGTAGTATGAAATGACGTCAGTTATTTCCTTCTATCTTTTGAGTCCTTTACATATTGTGTGGCATTTGTAAATGCTTTTGTTTAGGGCATCTGCTTTATGGTGACACTTGCTGTCGGGCACTTACCAGTCGTCTCTTTTTTATGCCTTTCACTGTTTATATTCAGTGACATGATGGTGCTTCAAGTGTTTAAAACAGAATGGATGGGTTGCCGTTGACCAGAGGGACTATTTTTCGGCAGCTTTTACATTGGTCACCGTCATCCTTACTGTAGCTGTAGTGTGTCCAAATCGCAGAAACAGTTATTTACAAGCTAAGTTGTACTTGCACTGTGGGCTGATATGGTAGGCTTGGTGTTCAAGTTTTGCTCAATGATGCTCCTGTGTAGTGGACTTGATGAGACAGTGTGACATGGCTACTTCTTCTTCCTCTTCTGCTGATTTTCTGGCAGTCTTCATGCTTTTCAACACCTGGCTGTCTGTCGTTGACATAACCAGTAGTTTATTTTCAGGGGATGAATTAGTGGAGAGAGAAATAGGGGGTTAGAACTTTTAAACATTAGTTTCAATTACTTTTAGATTGACCACCCAGCCCCGTCTTCAAGTGACCTCAATGAAGCTCTCTGATGCATAACCAACCTGGGCAGGAAGTAAGGCATTACAGATCATCTGGACAAGTTCAAAATAAAACATTACATACAGACCCTGACCATTTATCAGGTCATTTAGGCAAGATATAATCATTGTTAATAGCTACAAAATAGACACATATTCATGGTCTTTGTCCACTGCAGACTAAGGACTTTCAGCAGGTAAGCCTGCCAGGAGGTAGTAGCGGAAGAGGGGAAAGTGGGGCTGAGTGATGAGATACAACAGAGGAGGAAAAATTATGATAAAGCTTAAAGGAGAGCATGGGGATGCACAAGGAGCACAAGGATGCCAAGATATCTGAGTTTAGGGTGAGAGTGTGACCGTGGGATTATTAATGCTCCGCAGAAAGTTTCAAGAGAAAAACTGGGAAAAAAATCACAAAGACCTGAAAAAAAAACACAGGGAAGCAACAGGCATTTTATCTCCATGGATACATAGTTGGAGATATAGATGGTGGAAGATATGTTTGCAAGGAGTCAGGGAGAATATTTGGTCCATGGGTGTACAGAACACTCTTATTTTCCTGCTTATTGTCAGTATGTTATTATCAAATACATTTCAAAAGCCTGGAATGATATTTTTATCAGCTGCTATGAACATCTTGAATTTTGTTCTTCTTGTTATTTGTTCTAATATGGTATTTTTCATGTTTGCATTGCTGTGTTGTTCCTAAAAAAGGAGCCAAGTTCGACTCAAGTCTGAATTATCTTGGTGCTGTTCTGGTTATTCCCCTGCCTAACAAAAACCTTGTGAAACTTTACCTCCTTAGATTAACTCACTCAAAACAGTTTTGTTTAACTCCAGAAAAGCAGTATCATAGGAACTTTAGCTCTTATGTCCTCCTCTGCATTACACCGTCTCTCGCCCACTGTTCTCCACAGTCTCTGGTCCTCCACATTTCCATCTCTTACTCTTCCACACATTCGTACATCACTCGTCTCCCACTATCTGCTCACTCGTTCCCTCTCTCTCCTCTTAGTGGCTTTCAGGTTGTCATCCAGCCTTTGATGGAGCCTTTGAAAGCTGCCGAGGACCGTCAGCTCTCTCCCCCTCCACGTTAGCGGCGGCTAAATCGGGCTCGGTGGCGGAGGCTGACTCGTCGCTCCTGGAGGGTGAGTGGGAGTCTGGAAGCCGATCAGACGGCACGGCGCTCGGGGGCGGAGGAGCTGCCACCTCCAGGTACCTGGACGCTGAAGGGAGATAGTGGTGCATATGGCAGAGAGCCCTGCAGTCTGACTCACATGCAGGAAACAGACTTCAATCAACCTCTGCTCTTCACATCGTTCTGTCCCCGTCTACTTATCCCTCCAAATCCCAGCGTGCAAAATTCTCCTTTATCTGTCTGATAGTAGTTTAACAAAGTAAAAGAATATAAGCTGTGCAAGGGAGCAGTTAAAGGCTGCAAGAATAAATCAGGTTCTAAAGGGGCAGTGTGTAGACGTTAGTATTTGGCTGAATAGAGATGGTGAAAATGGGATATAATATTTGCATAATATGCGAAGTAAGTTAAAATAAGTGTACGATACTCCCAACGGAGCTTTGTATTTAATTTTATCAAGTTATAAATATATTTTTAATTTACCTTACTGGGGGTCCTGTTCACAGAGACAGACATAACAAACCACCATGTTTGTCTGTGATGGTTTTTGGGGGACAGAAAGAGCAAAACATGGTTTTAAATACAAGCTTGACTACCGGTCCTGAAATCTACTTTGAAGGAGGAAGAGGAGAGAGGGCGGTTATTATTGTCTTTAGAGTAGGAGGAGACAGTGTTTTTTTGCAAGGAGAAAAAAAGGAGAAGAAGAAGAGTGTTTTTTGTTGTTTTGCACAAAAGGATCAGGATCAATAGTCTTGCATAATGGACAATTATAAACGTATCACAAGAGCGTGAATCTATCGCATTTTCATTTGAAAAGAAGAAATGAAGCAAAATTGGGACAGACGACAACTTAGAAGAGAGTTAATGTCAGTGCAGAATTTCAAAGCCTGAAGTCATCAATAAAAACGTTTGGTCTTAAGGATTTTGCTTAAGTTGTCTGCTCCGCTCACCAAGGATGCAACATAGTTGTTTTTAATGGCATTAAACTGCATTGGTCACTGTTTATGGTATAGTTAAACAAAGCGTTTCATGAGAGATGTCTATCATCTTTTCCCTAAAATCCCCTGTACTTCAACCTGCTAACAGATTAGAGTATTGAGGCTACCAAACTCATTTTGACAAATCTATAGCACAAAGTGGGAAAAGTTACAGATGTTTTGATTAGCATTCCTCCTCCACTGTGTTAACAACACATTACAACACCTATAACCATAATTGCCAGCTTATTACAGAAATCTATAACCTATGAAAAATAATAATAACAGAAATGAATAAATGAATCCTCATCTCATCACTTGATATTCCTCTTGTGATGTAATGCTTTAGTAATATGTAATGCTAGTTGTAGCTAAAATTCCAATTTCTATACATTGCATCTCTAGTATTTTGCATTAGCTTTCACACATCTTTGGCTTGTAGCTGAGCGAGAATAATGATCTGGTTGTTAAAACTGTTAAAGGCCTTAGTTTAGATCCAAATTACCCAAGTTGGAAATTCAAATCCATCCCAAAAACACACCACACAATAAAAAAAGTGGTTTCATGCTGACAAAGAAGAATTCATGTTGCAGGAGAGGTTTACTGCCTCAGAGATGGATGACAGTAGATGTTACTGAAAGGACAAACAGTTTTCCTGTGAACAGAAAGTCTTGTTAGCTAAGTTGTTTTTTCAATCTCACTCTCTTCCTCTCTTCACTCCCTGTTGGTGGTTTCCTCTCACTCTCCCTGAGGGGCTTATTTCAGGGATACTAAGAAACTTTACAGGACCCGTTGCCGTACGAGCCTGCGGCAGGCTGCTATGAAATCAAAAAATGCCTTCCGTGCCACCGGCTGTGTTCGTCTGCGACTTAAAAGGCAGCTCAGTTGCTGTAATACACTTACAGGATTTCCCTCAAGGATCCCAGGAGTTTTGGGGGGGAGACATGACTCTATCAGGGTTTGCAGATGTCTCAATTAGTTGAGGAGGGTGAGGCCTAGCAGCGCTGGTATCTTGTGAAGTTCAGAGCTGGTGGGCTGACAAGAAGTGAGAAGTGAAGACTTTCAAACTGCATAAAACATTTCCATGAACAAAAAGTGAGCTATAGGGATCCAGGAAGGAGGAATAATTGGAACTATTGTTATCATGACGATCTGCTGGGATCACAGGTGCTTATTTTACAACTTAAGGTTCATTCTTTGTGGGCGTGGTTAGCATTTGTCCAATTGTACAGCCACTAAAAATGATGCCTCACCAGCAGTTAACCTGAACTTCTGCCACATCCCTGTTTTGTCCATTTCACAGCCACTGGCTGTTTTTCAGGGCACAGCGTGGAGCAGCAACACTGAACAGCCAGAGTCATGAGACCATGGATTTCGGTTCCTGCGTCATTTAAAAACTACATTTTTCTGCCTTCATGATAAGCCCCTCTTCATCTATGTTGTCTTAACTGTCCTCTTTGGCAGCTGGTGCATTTTTCATCAGTTTGGTTTGCAATGACATCTAAAATTTTCCATGTTACATTTTAACAGCATCTTTAACAACAGTGTATCTAAAAAATCCCGAAAGGCCTCTTGGGCTTTATCTCAAACTTTGAACTTTAGAAACTCTTGAAATAACCTTCCACTGACCTGGCTTTGTGACATGTAAAAATATAAAGACCCTTTACAAACCTACTGTTTTCAATTGTTTAAGAGATCATATTTTTTTTCTCCCAGTACCTGAAGGTTGTTGGGATTACTTTCTCATGCTAGCCATGGAAAAATATTTATCAAGGAATGAAGGAAAAGGTGTGAAATTTTGGCACAATAGGACTCAAAGAAGATCTCTTAAGCTCACTTTGTCTCAACTTATTCACCCGAAGATCTGAATCTTCTCAAGGTTTTATCCAACAAAAATATCTGATTACGAGAAATGGAGCAGTTCTTCAAGTGTCCACTAGAGACAAGCTCCAGAGCAAAGAAAACCCCATCAAAGCCTGTGGTGAAAAATGCATTTGTAGACGGGGTAAAAAATAGGGATCTGTCTCTGCAGCGTAGCACTCTCAACAGCAGCTGACTACAAGATCACAGGAGAACCTCGTTCTCCCACAGGAGTTGTAATGTATTGTAATGCGCTCCCCAAACTTCAGCAATTTCATTCCATACCTTCTACTTTCGGTCTGTGTCCTTTGGGAACTTGTGTGTTCTGTCATATAGAATACCATGAAGTTTTCCACCTCCAAAATAAACTTTTCCTCATCTATGGTTTCAAATTACCTCTCAGTCTTTCTGACCTGCTGTTGACTTCTGGCCCTTTGCCACCAAAACTGATGTAATGTTGATTTACAAGGATGAAACTAAAGATTGGGAGCACTTTCTTTGAGCTGACTGGACACTCTGTATGCTTTCGTGTCTGTTTTCCTGTTTGGTATGACTTAATCTAGTGTGTGGTGCTGACATTCTGCAGTGCACATGCTGTGTTTGTAAATTAGTGGTTTGAGTTGGCATCTCCAACATGGCAGCGACCAACTTTACGCTTGGCAACTTCTCCTCAGAGAACAGTAGATGTAACTGAGACTAAAGCATGTTTTGGTCAGTCTGTATGGTGATGAACTGATGTCTCTGTCGATTTTGCGCGCTGCATTTTAATTGTCAGTAGATGTAGAGCAGTGAAAGAGCAGCGGTGGCAGCGGAGTGCTTCCAGGCTGTTTGATCAATGTCATTAATATCTCCTGAATGCTACTGTATACACCGGCTGGCAGGTTAATGATATTTTAACCTCAACACTCCCAGCCCTCCCCCTCAGCCTCCTCGTCCTCTTCCCCCCTCACCGTCAGCACGCCTCAGACAATTACAGCGCTCAGGATCGCAGCCTGTTCAATATTTCATACAGAGGTCCATTAAAGACACAAGAGGCTCCTTCTCCCCCTCTCCTGCGCTTCAAGTTCAAAAAGGCTCGACCGCCCGCTGTTAGGAATGTTAATGATAGTGCTGAAGCTGTATATCTGTGTGTGTGTGTGTGTGTGTGTGTGTGTGTGTGTGTGTGCGCATTGTGCGTGCGTGTGTGTGTGTGTGTGTGTGTGTGTTCTGAAGGGTATTTTACTGTAATTGATGCAGACAAACAGCTACGAGAAACTTTCTGCGTGTGCTGCTGTGTTTTTAATCATTAATTAATGACTGGATCACAGTTTGGGTGTAAAACACAAACATATAGAAATGTGTAGAGTGAGTGGTCACCCAGAGAAAACAAAATACTTCTCTAATCTTTCTCTGCTCCACTACAAAACACACACACTCCTAGATTCCAATCCTCATTAGTGCTTCACAGATGCACCCACACAAATAACACTCACGACAGCACCCACCCACCTACACACACACTCACACACAAAAACACACACACACACACAGTAAATGCACAATAAGTACAGACAGCAGCTAAAGCAGAGGAGAGAGCGCGAGGGAGAAAAGATAACCATTAACATTCGCAGCAGCAGGAGGTTTAGCCTTTTTGAACTCGCGGGAGAGAAAGAGAAGGAGCCTCTTGTGCCTTTTAATGGACCTCCATTTGAAAAGACAAGTGGAGGCTAATGAATTAAGCAAAACCCAGAATGGATTTCTATGAGTGTTTCTGTAGTTTCATGGAGCCTCACAGAGCAGCCGCTGACTTTAGAAACATTTAAACTGCCTTTCAACCCCAGTGCTCAGCGTGCACACTCTCTTTCATGCATTTAGGAAGATTAAATAAAAATATTGTTTCTTTCAAACTCCTCAAACATTTCTTTCTCTTTTTTTTTACAGTTTCACCTGCAAAATGCAAGTCTGTGGGCAGGAGGAATTGTCTGTTTACAATCACAGCTGAAAATACTTAAAGTTTAGTTCAGCAAAAGCTTCATAGAGATAATAATCTCTTTTATAAAAATGACCCGGCCCCAACTCTAATCTACATCATTTACATTGAACATGACTTGAGATGAAGTTGCCTGGAAATTTGGAAATCTTGAGCAGTCTTTATTTAAAATGGTCCATTATGCTTATTTCAGTTTTCACTCTGTTGTCTGTTCCTCTTGTGCTCTGTTCTAAACTCGAAAAATTAAGCATTGACTTTAATTACATTTTTCACATCAACTGGTTCCATGTAAAAAAGTGAAAAATGAGGTATGCTGTTGAAACCAAACCACAGTCAGGTAGAACAACAAAAATTCAGCCACAACAGCCAGGAAAATTGTTAGGGATGCAAAGAAACCCCACAAATAACTTCAGCTGAAATATAGCACTCTCAGATTTTTTTTTTTTTGGAGATGGACAATAAGGAGGCACTGGTGAAAAATGGGCTGCATGGTTGAGTCGCCAGAAAAAGCCAATTTTACACAAATGCAACAAAGTATCCCACTTACAATATGCCAAACAGCACAGAAACAAGCCTCAAAACTTCTGGATCAAAGTCATTCTCAAAATCATTCAAGGTCTGCCCACTCCAGAGGGCTTGCCAGTCAGAGGTTCAAGGGTTTGTGGAGCCCTGGTCCTTAAAAAGACAGCAATTGAAATGAAGCGTTTCAGACAGAGGGTGACATGAGGCTTCTCTGTAAAACACCAGGGACAGAAAAATAGATATTTGTGGGCTGTAAATAATGTTAAGATACACTCAAAAAATGTAACATTTAATTTAACTGAACTTTTGTCAATTAGTTATTTAAGAACATATAAGGTTAGTTGACTCAGATAAAGGCTCAATTATACTCCTTTTACATAGAATTGTGCTTAAAAGTTTACATACCCCAGCAGAATATATGATTTCTTTGCCTTTTCTTCGAGGATATAAATGACAATAGAAAAACCATTCTTTCACTCATGGTTTGTGGTTAGTGGTTAGTGGTTTGGTGAAGCCATTTATTAACAAACAACTGTGTGTACGCTTTTTAAACCATAACAACAATAGAAAGTACCAAAACCCTGATCAAAAGTTTACATACCCCAGTTCCTAATACCTTGTATTGCCCCTTTTGCATCAATGACAGCTTCAGGTCTTTTGTGGTAGTTCTGAATGAGGGTCTTTGTTTCCTCAGGTGGTGAAACTGCCTGTTCTTCTTGGCAAAAAGCCTCCAGGTCCTGTAATTCTCAGGCTGTCTTGCATAAACTGCAGGTTTGAGGACTCCCTACAGTGGCTCAATGATATCTAGGTCAGAGGACTGAGATGGCTACTCAAGAACCTTCACTTTATTCTGCTGTAGCCAATGGCAGGTTCACTTGGCCTTGTGTTTTGGATCATTGTCATATTGGATTGTCCAAGTGCGTCCCATGTGCAGCTTCTGGGCTGATGAATGGCAACTTTCCTCCAGTATTTTCTGATATCATGCTGCATTCATCCTTCCATCAATTTTGACCAATTTTCCTGAGCCACTGTAGCTCACACATCCCCACAACATCAGTGATCCACCTCTCTTTCAAAATAAGAATGGTGTACCTTTCATCATAGGCCCTGTTGACTCTTCTTCTGCAGAACTCTAAATAGAGTAAATAAGAAAATACATTTTTTTAATGACATCCCGCTGGTCTTAGCTGTGGAGTGTAGACAGCCAATTTGTGTCAGGTCAAAGACAGCCCGTGTGACCAACGTGATTCACCCATGTACAGCAGTGTCTCATGTCTACCGATGGTCACAAGGTAAAATGTGATATTTTTAAATACCCTACAACCATGAGTAAATCACACTCATGTATAATAGGTATTTAGTTGTAGAATCTATTTCATAAGGTGAAGAAAATTTTACCAAAATTATTTGGATATTATAATTGTTGATACATTTAGGTAATATTTATTAAAAAATTGGTAAAATTTACACAATCAAACTGAGTGCAAACTGTTACCTCAATATATTGAGTAGATTCTATAGGTTGCCTTTTCTAGTGCAGGAATGTCATGTGGAGCTTGCGAAGGTCTCTTGATGCTCAGCATGTCATGAACCAAATCCTCATGAATTGATTTACAAACATTTCATCAAGCATCCTCGAGATTTGATGCTTTTTTTTCTTTTCTTTTTTTCTTTGCACGGAGCCTTTTTTTTTAATGAAACTGTGAGAAACAGAACTGAGACTTGTAGCGACCCTTAGACACTGAAGGCTTCACTCAGTCATTTATTTTGTCGTCATTTCATTTTAATGGCATTAAGTGAAGAGCTTTCCTGACATATTTACAGTTTCTACTCATCAGCTAATGTTGATGATGATTTGAAAAATTGAAAATGATAAATGCAGCAGAAAATCTACCTGCATGTTTCATACTTCTGCTGCTGCTCAATTTGAGGTTTATCACCTCCCTGACAATAGTTTGCAGATGATGCATAGACCTCTATCATAAAAACATTTTAGTGAGGCAATTCACTTGTTTGAAAGGTTTATTGCAGTGCAGATATGTTTGGCTCACAGGCTTTGATTTATTTTGCATGCAGACATTTGAAGAGATAATATCAGACCATCTGCAGGTAGAGGTGAAGAGGATGAAAGTTTGAGCTCGGCTCTGCTGCAGGACAGTGATGGCAATGACAGAGCAGGGGGAGGGACTGCTAATCTAACAGCTTAAGGAGAGTGCCAGATTGGAAGGAGACGTCTGTCAGGTGATTGTGGGATGATGCATGTCAGGTGTGAAATCAGTGCGGCTCGAGTTGTGTGCCTTGCAGACACCGCTCCATTTGTTACACGCTATTTAAATCCTCTGTGAATGAAGCACCAGGTTTGGAAACCTGAATAACAAAGAAGAAATGGAGTTCATATCATTCAAAGATCCCAGTCCTGTTTATCTCCTCCCTCCCTGAGCTTTCTCTGCCTTCACTCCTTCCCCTTTTCTCCATCTCTGACATCAGCTTCTCTGCGGCTCACTCCATATGTCTGAGCCACTCGTGCATCGTGAACAGCTTGGGAGCGAGGAGAGGCTTCAGTCAGTGAAAGTTCAAAAGCAGCCCACTCTCTGTCAAGTGGAAATCCACTGGAGGGATAATCCTCGCCTTCTTCCATACCGGCTGAAACAGACAGACAGAGGAGAGGAGGACAAACGAAAGAGTGAGAGAGAGAGGAGAGAAGGAGCATTAGCAATCGAGCAGACGGGAAGAGGATAAACAAGAGGGCAGCTCAGAGCCAAGGAGAGGAGGATGCAACAAGAAAATGGATATTCAGTCTGCACCCACAATAAAGCAGGATATTTTTGAAGAAGCAAAGCAAGCCAAATATGAAAATGAAAACAGATTCAGCTCATGTTTTTAATCAAACCTATTAGTTTCCACCTTGATTGTTCGATTTGGGATCCTCTCTCAGGAGTATATTTGATCTGAAAAGTGAAAGGTGTTCTGGGTAAATGTTTCTGATGCTAAAGCAGAAAATTAGAATTTCAAAATCCCCAAAAACTAGCACAACTTTTGGATAGACAAATATGATGTTTCTTTGTTTAACTGTGCTGGTTGATTTCCCATCACCCTTGTCTTAAACACACCTTTCTCTCTCCTTCTCACTGGTAGAAAAACACTCACATAAGCACTTACACGCCCTCCATCTGCATATTTGTGTGTGTGTGTGTGTGTGTGTTTGCTCAGTTTCACAGCCAGGGCCCAGTCCCGCAGGAGTGCTGCTTCATCAAGTCTGGTAGTGGGAGGCAAAGGGCATCATCATTAGATTAGTCTCTGATCACTCTCCCTAAGTAATTATCCTCCTGCCCAGGCTCTTGCAGCATGCAGACTTAATTGATTTAATGGAGTGTGTTCTCCCCCTTTCTCTCTCTCCCTCTCTCTTTTCATGTCTGTCTCATTGCTTTTCTTTCTGAGCCTTCAGAGCACGTTTCTTTCCCAACAGAGTTTAGGATTCAGTTCCAGTGTCAAAAAGGTGAAAGGGCTTGGCTCCAAAGACGATGAAAGCTTTTGTTTTTTCCTATTTGATTATATGAAGCTAGATGCTCAAAATTACCAACCATTAGCTCCAGTTTTAACCTTTTGGACCAATAAACAAAACCATGAACAAAACAAAGTATCTTCTGTTGAAGTTCAATTCATAAATGTTTTGCACTTAAATATTGCAACAAATTCTCTGTGTATGATCTGTTATTTCATTTTGACTCTTATATAAACTGACATTTTTAATACTTTGACCGGCAAATACATTCAGAAAATAATACATACTTTTTGATTAAAAAAAACTCCAAACATTTCAAAGGCTATCAACTGCAAGATGAAATAAGTCAAAAGGAAATAACTGGAGAGAAATCTAAACTAACTGTGCTTAAAGTAAACATCTGTTCACGAAAAGTACATGTTTAGAAGTGACAGACTGAGATGTGCTCTTTCCTAAAACACATCAGGTGAGTTCATATTGTAATACTGTCTTACACTGAAGAGTTGAATTGATAGGGTTCAGCCTTTTTTAGTGCCTTTATCCCAATCCCTGGTGCATCTGTAGCCCCTTTTACACTTGCTTGTTGGGGGATTGTGGTGCTGGTGATGAGTGTCAACAAAATGCTCAACGTCTGTGAGGGGCTCATTGTCTCTGACTTTCTGCTGTAGTCTGAGCTATTAGACGCTGAAATTGTTGACCTGTCAAGAGGAGATTTCACCAGACTTTGAACATCTTTCTTGGCTGTGGTTAAACTAGGGGACAATCTCTCTTGTTCTGTTTGTTTGTTCCCACCTGCTCTGCAGATAATAGAGAAAGAGAGCGCGAAATTTACAAAAATGTCACAGCACAAAAGCTTTGTATACCCAGAATGTGCTTGGATATGCAAACATTTTTATGACTGAATTCTACTTTAGTTTTATGTATTAATCCCCCAAACATCATCACAACAAAGGCCTCAGACATCAGTTTACAAGGCAATCTCTGCTCTAAAGCATGAACACAAACTGAGTTACATACACCCTTGAAGAAGGACAATAAACAAATCTTGAATTTGACCTTTTGTATCAGATTGCAAAAGAGCATTATAAGCGTGTCTGGGAGTCTTTACAAATTTGAGCTGAAGCTTGATATTGGAGCCTGAAAATTAGCTTGAGCATGAAAACAAAGTCTCATGTGGTCTTGATACGCACAAGTTACTCCTCCCTTAATTTTTCTGGTATGATATCAATCTTTGGGATGATTTTTGCCCAAATTTACCCCAAGAAACACCAGCTAATCTTTAAAATATCAACCAGAGTTTCCTCCTTGCACTTTAGAAGAACACACCTAGGATGTGGGTCAGTCAGATCAAAATACAAAGTATAACTTGTTTACTGTGAAGCCAAAACTGATACTCTAACTTTGACAGCAACATCCTCACCTTTAAGCAATATCCTCACCTTTAAGCAATAAATAAATGAAAGAACAAAAGAATCAATGAATTAAATGAATCAATCAATCAATCAATAAATAAATAAATAAATAAATAAAACTCCAGCACACCATTAAAAAAAACAAAAAAAACAAATTGGGGTAATTGATTTTTAACCAAAAATTAATCAAAGTTTTAAGTCCTACTGCGTGACTTTTGAACGTGTCCAATCAGATCTGATAATTTGAAACATCTCAAGACTGGAGAGTGAAAGTTGTGGTTTTGTTTATGAATATGGGACAATAATGGTTTATTTATGATGGATTATGTGCAGGGTAAAGTTGACATACATCATGTGAACTAGCTGCAGGGTAAAGCTATGAAGGAGACATAAATCAGGGTCACTCTGGTCCTCCAATTTGTGTTTATGTTTTCAGTCTTTATGTGCCCTCCTTTCGCTGTGTTTTCTCTCCTCAGTTGTTTCTCTAATGATATAATGATTGCACAAGGTCTGATCTTCCCCTGACGTCTCCTCTGGGCTCTGCAAGCTGCTGGAGAAGTGTTTTAAAGCCACATGTGGATAAAGTCAGCCCAACATTTACCTACAGTAACCTTTCTGTGCGCGGCCCACGCAGAGTCCTGCAGCCTCTCTGCCTGCTGTCAGAGCCTGATTCCTGGGCTCTGTGATTATCTTTGGCATATTGATTTGGCTCGTTTAAAGATCGACTCTGACGTGAGCAGCAGAAGCAGATGCTGGGCTAAGTGGTATCAGCAGCCATGAATATCATATGGCTAGGGGCTAATGCTTGACCTTATTGCTGCTTAATGAACCGCTAAGAGACAATCAGTGCCATTTGCCCACCTCTCCACCGCATCCAGAATGAATCCTGAGCTCACTGCTGGCACTCAGCGCTGAAAAATAACTCCACAATTTTACTAGAACAAAGGTCAGAGAGCTGCTCTGGAAACTGAACCCCAGCAGAGCTGCAGCAGTGACTTCACCCGCTGATGTAATTAAATGTACAGCATAAGCAAAAACAAGCATGAACACATCGGCATGCATGCTCTAATCCACGCAGCCTCCTGCACCAGCACCAGATCAGTGACATGAGATAATGAGGCTGTGCTGCAATTAGGCAGGTTTGGGCAGATTCGGCCCCGTGTGCTGAGCATTTCCTGACATGACATGCTAATTGGCTGGATCACCAGGACACACAGAGACAAAAGTAGCCTGAGGGAGTAGATTGAGAGCCCCTGAAGAGTTGGAAACATAAAGACAGGCAGCAGTAACCTCCACGTCGGTCTTTTTATGACTAAGGACAAAATGGGTGCTGGCAGGCGATGCTTAATTGGAAAATTAATGGGCCATGAGATTTTTTCTACCACTTAAGACACTTTGCAGCACCAGTTCCCCTACCTCCGTCCTGCCCTCTCCCCTGCCTGCGTTTTACGACTCCTCGGTTGGCCGAGAATGCAGAGACCTTGCATACGCTGCAGTAAATTCTTGCCTAATTTGATTAAACACCGCTGCGTCCTTGTTGATGGTCAGGTGGAGAGGTGGTCAGGTAGATCCCGAAGCAGCTGTGCATGATGAACTGACAAAGAGCTCTATTTGTGGGGGAACAATATGAGAAGCCAACGTAAGGAAAACACACATCCTGTGTGTTGTTTTGCTGAGGCAGTAAATATTAATAAGTAAAGAGAAAACAGCTCTCACGCACACTGAACAAACTCCATTGTCACCAGGAATGTAATCTTCCCTCCATCACAGACAAACCCGAGCACCGAAACTAACTCTTTCCTCCTTTTGGGGAAAAGGTGGATTTGATGTCTTGCTAAGTTGCAATTTTTGCATCCAGCGTAAAAATGCAATAATGAACAAGTACATTCAACAATAAACTTTTAGAAACACAACAAGCACGACTCAAAATACCAGCTCTCATTCACTACCTCCTATCATACACACTGGATCAGAGCCAAGACAGAGAACGCCTGTCCCCTTGGTGACGTCAAATGACACAGTGATGAAAAATAGAGCGTTTTGAACAGCCATGCTGAAAATAGCCACTATCCACTAAACTTGTGCCTTTTTGTCACAAATAATTTAAAAATATCATTACTGACTCATTCTACAGCCGCTATCAGACGATATTAAATGTTTATAAAAAAAAATTAAAAAAATAAAATAACCTCCAATATGCTCTTTAAATTGGCAAGAAATGAGCTACTTTTAGCCTTACCTCAAATATAAGACTATCTTACAACAATCAGCTGCTGGTTAGAATAAAAAATAATCTTCCTCTTTAACAAAAAAGTTGGATGTCTGTCATGAGCTTGTCTGAAATGTTCCCAACACCTAAAAACCTCTCAGAGGAAAAACAAGAACTGTTAATCTTCTCGTGTCAGCCTTAAAGGCGTTGAAAGCCTTTTTTATCACTGCATGCTCCTTTAAAAATGTGTTTTAAAGTCATTTCAATGATGAACTGGTGCCCTTTGATAGTGGTTTGAACAAAAGAAGTATTTTTACTCACAGACCCACAGGTTGGGCAGATTTTGAGTTTCTCTTTTGTAATCCATAAAAGGTGTCTGACTTTTTCCGCCCTGAATGCTCTACACCGTGAGAGCAGGAAATGAGGTGCCTGCAGGTGTAATTACATGCTTTGGCGAGCTGACACTGGAGATGTTAAATTATGGAGCATTTGCCCCTTTCACAGAATTTGTCTTTTTTTCTGGGTGCATTCAGCAGGGACCCGGAGTTGGACCTGGCTGTGAAAAACTTTTATTTTTAACAGAGTAAACAAATGGAAATGTTCAGAGCCGTGTCAAAATGTTCAGGTCAGAGAGGTTTCTGAGTACGTCTCAGTTGAAGGCACAAACGCTGAGAGCTTTTCAGAGCGTCGAGCTGCAGAGATGGGCAGAAGCTCAGCCCACGCAGCGTGCCAGACTCCTCAAACCCTCTCTTCAGGCTGCAGACAGAAATCTTTTCAAAAAGTGAACACAGAATGTTTATTCGCCAAACTCGAGACATCAAAGAGCTGCAAGCATGACACCCGAAAATTGGTAGTGGGCGAGTGTTCTCTTGTTGCTTTTCTTTTTTCTCTCCTCCCTGCAGCTTAATGTGTCGTCTTTGGCTGCTTAATAATAAGTGGGTGACATGCAGACGTGTGTAATGGTGGATTGTAAAAGATTTTTTTTCTAATTATTTAATCCCACTTTCTAGGTCAATAAAGCCAATCAGTTTCTGCCGAGAGTGCACCCCCTCCTGAGATGATGTGTCTGCTGTGAGACGATGCAGAATCAAAATTGAAATCCTGCAATTGCAGTTCAGACTGTGGCTCTACATCACTGAGTATAGATCATTCCATAAATGTGTGGTTTCACTGCTGTCTTACTTGTCTTAGTCAACCTGTTTAAATGAATCTGGTTACACCTGTCGTGCTCATATTCTCTTTGGTCTACTGCTGCCTTCATGTGTTTGTGTTTTTGCACAACTACCTCCACCAGTCAGCCCAGTTGCACTAATATTGGGAAGACAGACGTTAATTATATACGTATGAGGGGAGCAGCTCTGAGCTACGATCAGGTGGAGAAGTCAGATCTTTGGTGTGTTGTGTGCACACTTTGATTTAAGTGTGTACGTACATATGATCAGGATTCTGTTTGATTAGTCGGGTCTGATGTTAGCTGAAGTTCTGACTTGTGTCAGAGAGATTCAAAGAGCGGCAGACAGACTGCTGCTAATGAGCTGCTGCAGGGCTCCTGCTGGGGGGTCAAACGATCTGAGCAGCGTGATAGAGAGGAAGGGGAGACAGAGGGATGTAACGTTCCCTCCTGCTGCTTTGAGGTCCCAAAAGGAAGATCTCTAACCTTTCTGGATCCCTTTCTCTCCTCCCTCCTGCTCTGCTCATCACACTGAGTGGTAATGAGCCCCCCCTCAAAGGGTCAGGAGACTTTGTTTCCTGTCTCCTGTCTCTGCTGACTCCTTCCCGTTGTTCTCCTCCAGCTGATTACCATGACACTCTGCTTCGGGGCGGCAGGACCAGAGGACGACACATCTGCTTGGTCCAAAATTTGGCTGGATTAACGAAACTGCATGCAGTTCCCCAACTTTAGAGCACAAAAGCTAGCATGAACGTTTGCCTCCTCTTCCTTTTTGATCAAATATGGGAGTGACTGATCCTCTGCTTCCCAGCTTAGTCAGTCTTTGAGCATTATTTATGATTCCCAGATATTTTCAAACCTCAACTTTATTTACATATCATAACAATAACATGATCAGAAACAGTCTGCTGACTTTGAAGAGAGCAAGTGACGGATGCTTCTGAGTGAAAAAAAAGATTTGTGTATCTCTGTAAGGATCCTTGCTGAAATGTTTCACACACTTTGAAAAACAAGCTGACTGTGTTAAAGTAAGAAAAATATGAGGTGGGTGAATTCTGTTCTGCCAGAATGACCTATTTCATGCCTGTTGGCTGATGCATTTAGTGGAGAAGTTATAAAACATTTTACACATTTGATTTCAGATAGTTAAACACCAAAAGTCACAAGAAAGCTGAAGTTTAAACTGCAGGAGTGAAGCTCAGCAAAAGTTCAAGGAGGTGTTAACGTGTCATCATGGTCTTCAGTAACCTGGGTGTGATCATATTCAAGATATGTTAACATCCACAAAGAGAAACCAGCAAACATGATAAATACTTGTTCACTAGTTTTGTCACGAACCACAACAAAGCCAAAATTGGAATAATGTACCTAAATGCGAGCTTATTACTTGAAATGCCAACACAGCGTTGCAGATATGGCATATTCCATTCATCTAATTTTTAAGAACAGGAAAAGAGAGCAACAACAGACCAAACATGTCTCAGAGTCAACAGGACAAGGGTGCAGTGTCACACTGCAAAAACTGAAATCCAAGGAAGCGTTTATGTCTCATTTATTGGTATAAAATGTCTTATTAGACTCAAATGAGCCTCATGCACCTAGTGTTGCAGCTCCTGAGCATCATTTTGTGTCTCTGGTGTGCTGCTATGTTCAGCATAGTTGGTTGGGGATTTTGTTGCACATTTTCTTATTTGCTGTGTGTTTCTGTTGTTGTGTTTGCTTTAGATGTGCATGTGTTTTAAAAGATGCATCATTTCTGCATTTGGTTGGTTCTTTTGTAGTTGAAATGCATATGTCTGAGGTTGATAACGGGCTGCAGGGCGGGGCAGCGGGTAGCGCTTCAGCCTCACAGCAAGGTCACAGGTTTGATTCCCCATTTGGGCAGGGTGGGCCTTTCTGTGTAGAGTTTGCATCTTCTCCCTGTGCATGCGTGGGTTCTCTCCAGGTACTCTGGCTTCCTCCCTCAGTCCAAAAACATGCCCACGTTAGGTTATTTGATTATTCTAAATTGCCTGTAGGTGTGAGTGTGTGCGTGAATGATTGTTTGTCTCTATGTCAGCCCTGCGATTGACTGGCGACCAATCCAGGGTGTACCCTGCCTCTCGCCCAATGACAGCTGGGATAGGCTCCAGTCACCCGCGACCCTGAATAGCAGGATAGACATTTAAGAAAATGGATGGATGAGGTTGATAACGCACTCCTACCTAAATAACATGCATTTACAGGTTTTGTCTGCATGAAATCACTCACTCTCCAAACTACCTTGCATCATCTCTTTTCCTGTACCCAACAACAATGCAGGACTGAACTCAGATTCAACTTTCACAGAGTGTCAAACTTCTGAACCATCAGAAAACATGTCATTGTTTTTTTCTGTAACACCCTTCTCATCTGGCACCATGTTGCCATCATCAAATGGCACAATTTCTAAATTGTACTCGGCTCCGATTCTCCGTTTTTATCCTTGTTTCAGAGTCCACACCTACAGCACAGTGCCTGCTAACAGTAAGCTCATGTAATCACATTTTCCGAGGGTGTGCATTAAGTAAATGAGGTGCTACATGAGGTGAGAGAGCCCTGTGAGCCAGGGCCTCTTTAATAGTCTCAGACTGTGTCACTGCAGGATACTCCACATTGGGAAAGAGAGAGAAAATGCGCAGCACTGTGTGAGATATTAGTGCTGTTCCACTCATGGGTGGCACTTTTAAAGGGTCTGAATTCTCTCCAGCCCGTTTATTTCTGCAGATGGAATGAACAGGATCACTTTAAAAGGGGCAGAGATGAAGTGTTGAGGTAAAGGGAGGAAAAGGAAGCTTGGATGTGTTGATGTCATTTGAGTTAGATTTGTATTAAAACACACCCAGGTATGGCATTGTATGAGGCCCTTGTACAAAGACTAATAAACAAAAATGGAGCCTTAAAGAGCAATATTTTGACAAATTTGTAAGCAAGAATGCAGAAAGATTTCAGAGAGCCTATAATCTCTCATTCTCACACATCAGACGCTGCTGTGCATCATGTATGCCACACACCATACTTGTACATCAGATTTTAATTGAAGTTTAAGCATAAACTTCTCCAATAATTTCTCTCTAAGTGAACTCACATAATGGCTCTGACTGTGACGCACCTAAGGTGTGTGTGTGTATTTTCCTGTTTACTGGCAGAATTTCTTTGAACCAGAATGTTCCAAAATAAAGCAACATGGTTCAAAGAAATGCTATTTCCATGTTTGGTGCATGTAGACATTAAAATAAAGTCCACTGCTGGTGTTAAACACATACAGTCAGATTTGCATTTTATATCTGTGATATTTCCCTGTGGTCTGGGGGTTAACTGAAACACTCCATACTACTGAGTGCAAAAACACAGTGGGTGTGATGAAGAATGGCTCAAATTAAACATTAAAACCAGTCTTCTGTACATGTTGTTGTACATGGGCGAACATCTATAAAACGTGACATAGAAGAAGTTGCATGTGGTGTTTTCTAATTTCATAAAGAGCGCTGTTGGACGTCTGGCTGGTCGGCACACTTTCAGAACATCATCAGACTTTTCTGTACCGTGTTATTTGCAACAAAGCTCCTTGATTACCCCTCCTGCACTTTCCATTTCATGTAATGGAACAATTAGTTTCACCGTACGCCGCTTGTTTATCCACCCACTCACCCCGAAAATGGTGAAGACGGGGTAATTGTGCACACTCACCTGCAGACACTTAGAGAGAAGCCACAGGGACACATGGCTGCTGGATAAATCCTGTTTTTCCTCCAGGTTTTAGTGCTGCAGCTTCATTTTAAATACCAACAATCATGTGATCTGCTCCATTGAAGGTATCCCCACTGATACCCCTTACACACACAGACACACACACATACACATGTTTCATTACAGGTGCACCTTAACTTGAGGCACACAGCCTACATGTGAAGACAAAAATAAAAATTTATGACTAGGATGATATCCAGTAAGAACACTTTGTCATTTCTCAAAGACTCCTAACTGGAACCAAGCTAGCTTTACCCTCTCTCTCTCTAGCTACATGACAATAAAGCACAGCGCTTCAACATGGAAGATTATTTCACCTCCAAACATTGTTCCAGCTTTACTTGACAATCCTCTACATACGGCTCTAAGTGATTAATATTTTAAGCAATGACCTTCAAATGAAAGCTTCGGCAGCAATTTTTGCCGCAAGAGGACAGAATAAATCTTCACCGAGCTCACACATAGAGCCCGACCTGTGACTAAGGTGTGTATTAACTTTTCTGCTTACACAAAGAAAAGAAACATTAGATCTTCATTTAGAGCCTGTTTAGTGATGCAAATCTAATTCTATCCTTCTCATCCTTCTGTGGCTGCAGTGTGCAAGTGACAACATCCTCACATCCTTGAGAGACATCGCTAACATCCAACTGCTGGTGTCGGCATGGCGTATTTTATTGTGAAAGTCACCAGATGTTTAATTAATGTGTTTTTCTTTCTGTCCAGCTGGATCTGATCTGAGCAGAGTTGTGTGTCATTGCCCTGGCATCCTGAAGAATAGAAGTCTTTGCATCTGATACAGAGTCCTCTGACCTTCAGCTAAGATGGGGCTGAAAAACAAAGTGAGTTATCATAGTAGATGAATTGAAATAGATCTGGTTTGATTTGTCCGTGGAGTGCCTCTTATCTAATCATACCATGGTACATGCTGACTGAAAAATTTAAAGAACTAAGAACTTATTTTTGCCTGTTCAGATATTTTTCAAGGGAACATTCCAAATATAAGAGCTGCAAGACAACAGATTATTTTACTTAAAAAAAAGCATAAAAAGTCAGAAAATAGTCTGGTAAAGTCGCAGGATGAGGCTAGAATATCAAAAATTGTTTTCTTTACTGTAAAAACTGTATCAAAATCCAGAGATCCCAGAGAGGATGAAAAGCTTGTTTGCAGATTGCAGTAAAAAATAAGTTCATGGCCTTTGTAGAGCAAACAGTATGCACATCGTAGTGATGTTAGCAGCAAAGGACAAGGTCTACTGTGTTTTGTTTTTGTGGACTCCTGAATTAAAGTAGGAGCTCAGCACCATAGTTACTGTTGCTTTCACAAATCACTTGTTCGAACATGAGCAAAGTACTGATCATTTGTGCTGGAGCTTTTAGATTAGTTTAATTTATTCTGTGTATCCAGAATTTTTCGATCCACAGTGATTGATTGGAACTGGATGTGGATGTCTTCTTTTATTAGAACGTACATCTAGCTGTGCGCTTGCTTAAGGAGGTACTGCTAAAGCACGGTGAGTCTATGCAGTGTTCTCAATCAGAAACATGAGAAGCATCGAGTTATTTAAAGGCTTTGCTTTTTCTGTGCGAATGTGCCACACCATCAACCTATATCGGGGTGCATGTCTGAAATAATTAGAGGCCCTTTCGTAATACTAATCCAAATGGAAGAATTCTTCAATCACACAAAAATCAAATACAGAAAACAACCAAAGGGTGATGCTTGTCACACTTATCATAGTCTGGAAGGATCAATTCATGGAGACAATGTTTCTCTTTGGCTTTTCAAAATGATCCAGTTAGGGCAGAACTGTTTTTGTTTTTTTAAACCCTTTGGAGGCCAGCATAACACCTGTGCGTATTAATTTTTGCCAAATGTTATTTGAAACCAGATAAGATGGATGGATCATTCCATTTGTATGTAAAATCTGGGGAGTTACACTTTCAAATTGTGTTTTCAGCATGTCCATAAGTGCTGTTTTCTTCCAAATCATAAAAAACAGAATCGTTCTAATCCATACCATAGTAATTTGCTTCACTTCCTATGTTGAATACACGTCACCACGTTTTTCACATTTACGTTTCCAAGGGATACTGCCATGACATTTCTGTATTTAGAGAAATATGTGTCAACTTTTCTTTTTTTCAGGGTTTATTGCACTTTTTGGCAATTTATTTAGTTCATGAACATAAGTTTGTACTATTAAAGTTTGGGATATAAAGGGTTGCAAAATCTTTATGTAAAACATGCAAATGTGTAAAGATACGCACTGACAGATATGGTAGGTTTTAAAGGTTTAATACAAGAAAGGGGATAGATCTTTTACACCAACCTGACAAAATAAGTCTCACTCATAACATGAAAATGAAAGCAGTGGGTAACAGAGCTGTCAGTCATGCTGGATATGAAAACCATACCTTGGAGTTGAAGCATTCCCTAACTGGAGAGCTGCCATGATTTATTGATATAAAATACTCCACAAGCTACTGAAACATCCTCACCGTGTCCTTCCTGCAGCTACAAACACAAAGACATACGTTCAGATTTCAGCAACACATCAGGATGTTTGGACCAGGAAGTGTCAGGAGGAGTCACACTAAAGTCTACTTTTCCCCTTGAATGTGTGAATGAAGGCACAGAGGAATATCACATCTGACTCTCCATCATTCATCCACCTACAGTGGTTGACATAAACAACACTTCATCATGTATACATACGTACGTCCTCTCTCCCGTCGAGCCACCATGTCCATTCAGTCCTGTTCCTCTCTTGCTGATCTGAAGTGACTCCCTCGAGGCGAAGCGCCAGATGATTTATTCATGTCCAGACACAGGATTTATTAAAACACACACAATCTGTTAATCCCTCAGAAGAACTGAGACACGTGGTCCTCCATGGAGCCGGTCTAGTCTGCTCACATGTGTCTCTGTGAGGGATTCAACCTCGGCGCCCAATTAGTCTGCTCCATCAAATAATGAAGCTGCGAGTTACAGAGAGAATGCTCCGTCTGTGATTCTCTCTCTCCTCCGGTCTGTATGTGGAGCTGCACAGGCAGCTAATTATGGGCTTATCCTAATTATTATAGATTTTGTCTTTTTACCATAGCCACTGTGAGCGTGCACGCTTTATGAGCCATTGGGAATATGACCAATTACCCAGAAAGGTTAAGTCAACTCGAGTTTCTCATCGCTGGCATAGTTACATTCTGACAAGTGTTGGAAAACCTTTTCTTGCAGAGTTTGGTAGCGCCCCCCCCTGCAGCGTGTGGCAGTTTGAAACCCAGCATAGCACTCAGCAGAGAATGGTGCATAGAGAAGCCAGGTGTGTGCTGCAGAAGAAAAAGCTAAATGACATCAGTTTAATCAGCTCCTGCCATTAAGACAGCCCTACCAGGAGGCACGGCCATAAAAAGCAGCGGGGTGGTTGAGTCACTTGTGTGGACCTGGAAACTTTTATTTGACACAAGTTAATTAGACATGTTCGAGCCTTTCATCAAGGCCACCTTTCTCTGCAGAGGTTCCATAACTCGGAGCGGCATAATGGCGACACACAGGCGTTTTGGCACCGGTGTCAATCACTGACACTGCTCTGTGTTAACTTACTTCTTTTGTTGCACATTTTTATTCAGTGGCCTTCATTCTTGTAAGGGAGCAGAGAAAGGTTTCCCAAACTAATTGGATCAACGATTAAGTGGGAGGCATCCCGCCCCACCGAGCAGAGACAAAGGCAGAAGAAAGGGTCAGCGCAGGCGCCGGCTGAAAACTGACACTTGAATTAGATAATGAAGAATGGAGGGCAGGAGAAAGGCTGAGAGGCCTATCGGTGTGAGGTCCAGACTCTAACTCGCCCCGTGTGGCCAGAGAGACATGTTTGATTGACTGATGTTGCCTGGCAATATGGATGTGTGAAGAGAGGCTGGACACTGTGAATTCTTGGCTTTGTTTTATCCTGTAAAGACAGTGAAAAACATTTCTTTCTGTTCCTCCGACTCAGGTTTCAAATTAGGAACGAGACCCGGCTCCTGGAGGAGGGAGCAGTCTGCTCTGTGAGTGGGTTTGCTGAATTAAACTGACACTGAATGAACATGATTTATAATAATTGTCTTTCTCGATTGGCTCTGGTGCATACACTTTGTTCCAGTGTCATCCAGACAAACTGCATTTGAATCAAGGCTGTACTTTTTGAATCTGGGACTCAGACTACACATGAATCCTGATTTTTAGGACTCACAACCAACTTGGGCTTGAGTATTAGTTACTTAAGGACTCTGGGGATTGAGATTTATGTATTATCTTGTTGGTTTCTTCTTTTTACCCATGCCGTCTTGTTGAGCACCATTTCTTTCAAAAGATGCCTTCAGAAAAGCCATAACTCACAAGTTTTACTTTCTGAAGTTGTTCAGCAAATGCTGCAGAAGCGCTTTTTAAAGCCGGTATTTCTACCTATACTTGAGTAGATTTTTGTGAAGTTTTGTACTTTACTATATCTCATGCAGCATCAGTTGCTGAAAGCAAAAACAGAAAGTGCTCATCTCTGGTCCAGCTCAGGTGAACTAACGTACAGGAGGAGAAGATTCCAAATCAAACCCTTCCACAAGTTCAATACTGGTCTCACATTATTCCTGTTCAAGCACACGTCTTTTCCTAAAAATGAGTGCTAAAAAACTTTAAGGAGGTTTTAAAGTAACTTAACTTTGACTTCAGTAGGTTTGCAGACTGATTCTTTTACTTCTACTTAAGTAGAATTTCATCAGAGTCACTGAACCTGATGCATTTTGATGCTCTTTACACTGTTGTACATGTAACCGAAATATCTAGAGGAAGACAGGGACTGACTCAGACTGAAATATGTAGAGGAAAGCATATGTCAGATGCTGAAGCTTGGACTGTTGTCATTGGCAACCAAAGAGATTCAACCATTCGGTCCAAGATGCTTCATTAGTTCAGCTTCTTATTAATAGCAGATGAGATGCAGGTATTTGTGACTTTGTTTGTGCATCTTATTGGAAAGATTTGCCAGATGGTTAGCATGCTCACATCATTCTGAAATATGGTTTATACACATCCAAAATATCTATCAGTCGGTTCAGGGTCACACAGCGAAGAGTTCAGGTCATGAAAATGTGCAAATGCTTAGGAGAGTAAAATTTGTTTTCCATGGCACTGAAGGTCTTTATCTACTTTTGGAGTCCTCCTCTTGTGGCCATTTGAGGAACTGTTTTTCGGCACTTTTTCTCTTGAGTTTGCTGCTTGAGGTATCAAACAAGTCAAAGTGGAAACCTAAAGTCATCCTATCATCCTAACACCCTGGTAGTTTTTGGGAAGAGGAGTCTTTTCTGGATGAGTCTGCAAACCAAGACGAGATCCCCGATATCCACCAAGGTGCAGATTAACTCCCATTCAGAGTCTGAGCGTAAACACTGTTGATGTCTTTGCATTCACTGAAGCTTCCTGGAAGTCTTTGGTCCTCTTGGTGGTCTCAGTGAAGTGAAGACAGCTCTTGCAGTGAGGTGATATATCTGAGCCGGGAGGTAAGCCTGTGAGCAAAGCCTCTGCTGTCTCTTTCACACACAAACACACAAAACCTGACCCAGTCAACACTGAAAAGCTGGTTTCCAATGCTCTACCATCTGAATGGGAAGTTTGAAAGGTTTGCGTCCCAGTGGGGTGGAGAGAAGGAGATGTGTATGTGAGTATGTGTGTGTGGAAGGGGGATGTAATAACTGTAAGCAGGTGCAGGGATGAGGAGGGGGGGTGAGAGGAGCTGGATATGAAGCGAGGATGTGCTGCAGAAGTTTCAGCTCTCTTCACTTCCTAATCCCCACAGGTCCGACTGGAATACCTCCACCATGACGTAATGCAGGATTATATGTGTGTGAGAGACAGTGTGTGCGCAGGAAGAGTAGGCTCACATGCAAACATATGGAGGGGATTGTGTGGCTCTGCAAGGGGACCATTCAGACAATAAAAAAAGGGTTTGTGTATAGCTGCTGAAGTGTGTGAGGGTCCTCGAGTAGTGCACGAGTGTGTGAGAGTGTACTTGAAATGAAGTGTGAGTGAGCACACACACACACACACACGGACTCAAAGACAGCATTTGCAGACAATACCAGAGGAATTTCTGCATTTCTTGTGTGTGTGTGTGTGTGTTTGTGTGTGTGTGTGTGTGTGTGTTTGTGTGTGTGTGTGTGTGTGTGTGTTCCCTGAGCTGTAAAGCAGAGAAAAGGAGAAGGCGGGGGAGTAGATTGACAAAAAGATTTCCTCCTGTCTGATATAAACATTAATTTAAGGCTCTGGAGGGAGGAATAAGTCAGGGGGTTTAAGACACACGGCTCCATGGTTTCTGCTGACTGAACACACTTCTGTCCTACTCCTCAAATCTCGCCAGCAGGAGTCCTGGCAGTGGCTGAGGACGGATAGTCTCACTGTCTTTCAAATATTTTCCAAAAAGATTAAGACAGCCAGAATGAATCTAAACTCTGTCAAATATAAATATTTTACTCTGGCTTTCATATAAATTTATTAGATTTCTCCTCATCACAGCTCTAGATCTTGACTGTCTTTAAAAAATCTGACTGTAGAGAAAAATAGTTTTTGCAGAGGGACAGCATGCATGGGTTTAGTTAAATTATTTACACTCTGTAGTGGAGGGGTTATCGATATTCCAATGCTACTCATTTAAGGATATATTACTGTTATTAAGTATTGATATCAGTTAAGAAATGCAAAATGAGAGCTCTGAAGTACTTCTGAATCTTGTGGGGTAGTGAATTCTAATGTTGTACTGGTCACACCGGTCATAGGATAAGTTTGGTCATCCCCATCTCTCCGTCCCAAATGTCCTTTCTCTCTCACAGTGTCTTTTGAAAATAATAATAATGATAAGAAGAAATAGAGAAATAAATAAATAAATTCATTATTTCTGTCCTTGATAAAGTTCAGAGGTGACACTCTAAGATACTTAAGTCTTTACTTTCACAAACACCATGTAACTACTCGGCTCCTGTGTTGTGTTGTAATTGGAAATCATGACATAATAATTCCTTGAGCCTGTACTTGGGATTAACACATGCCACATTCTGGTAACCGGGCTGATTCTGGTCCTGATCTCCCCATTTGCCCACCTCAGATGGAGAGATCGTAGATAGTGAACAAGTGATATACAGCAATTGTATACCTGCCTTATGCCAGAGCTATGATGTGTCAATTCACTGTAGATCGTGGGGGACATGAATAAATGCCTGGGACCCATCTAAATAGAGCCTGTGACTTTCAATATACAACAAACCGTGTCAAAGTTAGACCGTATTTATCTTGACTATGACAATAAACTTAGGTCATCTAATTCTATGAGGCTCAACGAGGCAAAAATGCACAAAGAGGAGTCTAAAACAGCAGGAAAGTCAGCTTGATCCCAAGAAAAACTTTATTGAAGTCCAACCACATAGAACAAAGTTAGTAAGTTGGGGGTTTGCAGCACACCAACAGCAACCCCAAACAACCAACCCTCCTCACAAAACCCAAACAACTAACTCCATTGAATTGAGTAGCTTCTTTAAAAACCTGGTGGACACCCCTTCCCTGATGGTGATTGGCTGTCTTTTAGAACAACAGGAAACTGCTCCTTTAATGGTGACAAGATCCCTTCTGATCAATGAAGAGGGTTAAAACAGTATCACCAATTAATCTTACAATGGAGTGTTTATGAGGGTCAGACAGAGATCAGCATTGTGACTCTGCTTCTCTAATTCTGTTTAAGCATGGTAACAATAGTATGGGTTTCAATCTTCAACATTTAGCAAACTACCAATCAACTCATGTCCAGTTGCCAGCTGCTTGGTCAAGGAAGCTATGTATGGCCAACAGTTCTGGATGTGTAGGTCAGCAGCATTTTTATAGCCCTGACCTACTCTGTGAGGCAGACAGCTCCATACTGGGTTACACAAATCTGAATAAGAATTTGAACTTGACAACTTCTCAGTGTATACCTGCATTTCAGGATTGGTTCAGGTTTTTAGAATCTGTTCAAGAGTATAATAGTGTGGTGCATTACCATACTTTAATCAGGCTGCAAGCCTCCAGCAAACTGACTTGTGTCCTACTAAATGACCTGTGACCTCATTCTATTCCTGCAACCTTTCGACAACACGATATGGTCAGTTCATGCTCTTAAGACAGATCAAAGAGACAGGGGCTCATTTAAGCAGTCTTTTCTGATCCTACAGAGAACAGATATTCAGACATTAGGGAGAATCACCTTCTGGAGTTAAGACTGCTTACGAAATATCCCCTTTGCAGCTGTGCATTCCATAAATTCATGTTTCTGCAGTTATACCATGTGTAACGATTATTATTAACCTCATTTTTTTCAGATGCACCCTACTGCAATATGTTACATGTTGATGATATTTCCCCATCATTTGACAGGTGTAGCTCACCTGATGTAAATCTATGTCTTTGGCACAGGGTGTCATCAGGGACATCAAGAGGATTGCTTCTATCCCTAAAATCTCTTTCTCAGCTAGCTCACTGATCATTAAGATAACATTTGTGACATGGCTGAAATGTATGTACTTTATCTTTGATACATATATGGGAAGACCAAAAAAGAAGAAAAAAAACTCAGAAGAAAACATAAACAGGAAGGAGAGGCTGCACATGAAAAAAAAAAACTTGTAACCAATCGCATTTTCTTTAATGATACTGCAATCAACCATGAGTATAGATGGACAAAGTTCAGCCATGTTATAATTTCACTCTCACCATGACTTTTGCTTCTTATTCTCCTAACGTATCCACCATGTTTGGGTCAAACATCCAGAGAAAGCAGAGCAAAAGCAACAGTTTGAGTTTTATTTCTCTCAAACAAAGCAGTAAACACTTCATGAAGCTGCAGCGAGACCGTTGGCCTCTGCATGTTTGTGTGTGTGTGTGTGAGTGTGTGTGTGTGTGTGTGTGTGTGTAATGTGTGTGTACTTTATGCCTGTGTGTGTGAGCATGTCAGGCCTGTATGATGACTGACATTTGCTCCCCTGCTGACCCTGCTCTCATCACTCTGAGGCCCTGTCCTCCTTTATGCTGTTAATACTCAGCCTCTCTGCTCCTTCCCCAGCTCTTGTTTCAGTCGAGCTGTTTTGTTTCGGAACGTCTGTGGAGCTGCCCTCTATATCTCCTCCGGGCCTGCTCGTCCAATAGATGGTTGAAGAAGAGCTCCTCCACGGCCCTCCAGGGGTTGTTTCAGATGGAGAGGCTGTCCCTGTCATCTTGTGTGTTCGGTGAAAAGAACAGGTTGGCGGGGGGTTGAGTGTATGTCCTGGGCCTCCTCCTTCATAAAACCGTCTTTTCTTTCTCTTGCTCTCCCTCTCTCTCTCTCGCGCGCGCTTTCTCTCTTTCTCTTTCATGATGCTTGGAAAGCCCTCACCGGCTGCAGGACCTCTGAGTGGCTGATTGGGGGCGCTCTTAAAACCTCCACTCCTTTCTCTCCATCTCTTTTCTTCTCTCCCCTCCACAGACAGTCTAAAGGGTGCAGATCTTGTGCTCAGGTTGTGCAGTTTTCATTCAGACTCCAGCCTTGTCTGTCTTCTGTGTTTGGAGGACTGTGCAGGTTTGTGCCCTGCGTCCACCCCCCACACTGCTCTGCTTTCTTCTTCTCTCCAGCAGAGCCTCAGCTCTTTGAAAACATGGAGCCTCAGAGAAAGATGGAGAGAGAGTGAGAGAGAGAGAGGTGGTGGGATGGAGGAGCTCAGCGTTCGGTGTAGAGGCGTTAGCCCCGAAGAACGTAGTGGGAGAAACAAATTAATGGCATCAGACAGGCTTGTGACAGGAAACCCCATTATGTGACAGCAGTACAAAGCCTGTAAGACGGGGTTTCAAAGGCGTAAAAGAAGGAGTTACATTGGAAAAAAAACAACCCCCACATTTACCAATCCTGTACACCCCTCCTCTAAAAAGTAGGCCTCCTCTGGCACTTCTGCTAACCCACGTAATCCCTGATTTTCAAACCGTCTCTGAACACCTTCAGTTTCCTTTGATTCCACAAACGCTGAGGCTAAATGAGATTTTAACAATTTACTGAGTTCTTCTGCAACAAAAGCACAGATGCCTTCCTGGTAACTATCTCCAAATGGATTTTACACTTCAGTGCTGAATGCTTTAACAAAATGCTGTGCTTAAACTGTAAACAGTGAATTTAGAAAATACAGCTGCAAAGAAAAATGATATCATTGTTCACATTCACGACTGAGGCTGTTCTGTCTCTTTATTTATTTTAAGCAGAATGTCAAACACTTTCTTTATTCAGACTGAGAGAGGATAAAGATTTGTGGCTTTCTTTGTGACTGTTTTAGAAGATTTTTGTTCATTTGTTGCTTGAAAAAAGCAAGACATCATTGAAGTATTCTGAGTGCTGCAGTGAAAGATTTTTGACTGTGGCTTGAAGGACTTTGCAGTTACAGATTTCGAACATTTAAAAGATTTTCTTACCTGTAGCTTTATACATAGCCTGGCTAAAAAAGAAAATAATTGCCACCTGGATTTATCCAAACAAATAGGAACAAGCCTCCAACTGGATAATTACTGCATGGGCAATTATCTTTCAGCTGGCAACAAGTTATTAAATCATTGGCATGCATTAAGAAGAGAAAAAATCTAAGGATATTGCAGAAACTACTGAAATCGGGTCAAAAACTGTCTAATATATTGTTAAAAACTGGAAGGGTGGTGGAGGACCATCATCTACCAGGAATAAGTGTGGTCAGGAAAAGCATTCTGAATGACCGTGATCGGCTATCACTTAAACTTTTGAACAAATCATATAAAACAAAAACAGCAGTCGGACTCAGGAGTATGTTCAATGGTGAAAGTAAGAGCATTTCCACAAGCACATTGTGAAGGGAACTTAAGGGATTGTGATTGATATGTAGCCTTAAGAAAACCACTAATCAGTATGGCTAACCTGAAAAAAGCTTCAGTTTGCTAGGGAGCATAAAGATTGGACTCTGGAGGAATGGAAGAAGGTCATGTGGTCTGATGAGTCCAGATTTACCCTGTTCTAGAGTGATGGGCGCATCGGGGTAAGAAGAGAGGCAGGTAAAGTGATGCACCCATCATGTTGAGTGCCTACTGTACAAGCCTGTGGGGGCAGTGTAATGATCTGGGGTTGCTGCAGTTGGTCAGGTCTAGGTTCAGCAACATCATTTGCCTAAATAATGAGGTCAGCTGACTACCTGAATATACTGAATGACCAGGTTATTCCATTAATTGATTTTTTTCTCCCTAAGGGCATGGGCAAATTCCAAAATGACAATGTTAGGATTCATGGGACTTAAATTATGAAAGACTGGTTCAGGGAGCACGAGACATCTTTGTCACACATGGGTTGGCCACCACAGAGTTCAGACTTTAACCCCATTGAGAATCTTTGGGATACACTGGAGAAGGTTTTGTGCTGTGGTCAGACTCTCCCATCATCAATACAAGATTTTCGTGAAAAATGAATGCAACACTGGATGGAAATAAAACTTGTGACATTGCAGAAGCTTATTAAAACAATGCCACTGCAAATGCGAGCTGTAATCAAAGCTAAAGGCAGTCCAACAAAATATTGGCACGTGTGACCTTACATCTCTAAGGCTGCCCACACACTAGACCATTTTGAACATGAGTATAGGCCTGATTTTCCTTCCCCAGTGACCTGATTCAGGGCTTGTGACAACAGTTAATTGGTCCAAATAATCCTAAAGTGTGTTGAGTCAAAGCAATCCACTTCCTGCTCCGGCCCGGCCAGAGCCACCCTGATCTGGAGTCATAAACATGAAACTTGTTGAATGACTATGACTCCTGTTCACCTGTTGCTGAATAACTGCAGCAACCTATGAGAAGAGCAGACTGTTCCAGATCACGATCACAGCAGTGGCACCTCAGACTGGAAGAAAATATGTCCCAAAATATAGAATGCACTTGAATAAACAGACATCAGCTGACAATTAGGGATAAGAATCTACTGAGATATTTCATCACTCAACTTGAAGCACATTTAACACACCCAGTCTCTCATCTGACTCCTAACTCTGACCACAACTCAGAAAAGAAAATCCCCTGGCCAGAATATCCAGTTCCAGAGATCTGCTGGCTGCACCGGAAAGCCAGAAACACCAGCCCGAGGAGAAATCATCATCTGATAATAAACGGTGTGTGAAGAGACTGATGGTGGTCAAGAGTTGCACATTACACATGTCCTACCAACGCAAGAATGTAGGACACAATAATCCTGCAGCCAGCTTTCAGTCCCATCTCTCCGCAGCAGATCAGGTTTGTGAGGAGAAACAGCTGACTGCAGGGAGGAAGTGAAGAAGGGACAGCTCAAAGTCACATTCTCAGTGTTGCTCAGAAATGAAGAGGTTAATGAAGCAAAGGAGGAAAGACGGTAAGTGATTTGAGTGTGTACTGGGTCATGATTTGTATTCCTCAAGTCTCCTGTGGAACCCTGACCCTGTTCCTGCAACTACTTCTGCTTCAGGATAATGACAAAAACAAAGAGGCAGAATGATCCTGAGTGTGCCTTCCTGGAGGAAAGTTTTTGCTAGAAAGAGTGAAAAATCAGAACATGTCGTGACATCATTGTTGGTGGTGACAGCGACCCCCACGCCTCTCCTCAGGCTGTCCAGAGAATCCACCTCCCCGAGCCAAACAGTGTGCTGGCTTCTGGCCTCTCTCTACAATAATAATCCCCTCACCCTCACACACTTCATTCTGATGAGACTCTCCTCAAAACACCACCAGAGTTGACAGTGCTGCACATGGCCTGGACCCAGCTCTCATTTATTAGTATGACGGTACAGAGCCTTGATGCGTTTCCTCCGAAGCGCGGCTGACATTTCAAGCTTGCTTTTGCAAATGATCTGGGCAAGGAAAACAAAGTAGAGAAATCACCTCATTTTCTCCCTCCCTGAGAACTTAGCATGTGTGAGTAGCTTTCTGGTCAGAGTTGAGCTGCTGTCCTGGTCGCTTGGATGAATGTGACCTGTTATCTGTGAGGCTGAGGTGCTCTCTCACAGGGTTCAATTGAGCTGTTTTTCAGTGCCAATGTTTAGAAACTCAGTTTTCCAGAGATAATTCTGCACACCTTACAAAACACTCCTGATTCCTTTTTCATGCCTTTTAGGATAAATCTCTATGCAGACGTTTCAGTCTGGTGTTGGTGCAGCAGGGTGCATGCATCTGATATCAAGAGCAGCGTGTAGAAAGAATGGTGTCTCTCTCTTTTCTCTCCCAGCGGGATTAGGAGACAGTTTACTGATAAGATTGCCAAAGACATCAGCATCCTAATCCTGTCTTGGTAGACCGAGGATCTTTGATCCCTCTCTAAATTCATATGCATGAATGTATAGAAAGAGTAGGAGATAACGAGACTGCAGCAACCTTAAAGCTAGATTTCCATATAGCGCATTAGCTTTAATCATGCCTGTATTGATTAGACCCAAAACATGAAACATACAGAGGATATACCACATTCGCTGGCGTTCAAAGATTTCATGAAATATGGAAGTTCAATTAAAAGATGAGAGCGTGCCAGGCTGGTTTAATGACAGGCTTTATTTGATGGGAACTTTGTAGTGGCTGTAGGATCAACTTTATATGCCAGTCTTTAACCTGGTCTGTCTCACTTTGCACGTGTCTCACCGTCTGTCTGAGTGTCTCACCGTCTGTCTGAGTGTCTCTCCTCTTTGAAAACCGTGCTCAGCTTTTTATAAACGTGGAGTAAGGACCTACCAGAGCTCTCCGTTAAACCATAGCCTTTTAAGTCCTGAAGCACTTCAGACCATCACTGCTTTCATATTTATTTACAGGCGCCATGGCAGGGACATGAAAATGAGTTTCTAATGAAGAATACATGCAAATATCAGCACATGAAATATGTTTGGGCTGGCAAATCAGCAATGTTCTGCAGGTGCACAGTTTTTTCCAGCACCCTCTTATCAGTAAGGCTTTCAAACATTCATGTTCATACTGACTGGATATAAATGAGCTGTTTTACTTCATGCATTTCTTAGGAAAATATCTCCTCTCTCCGTCTACACAACTTTCCTTCCTGCACCTATTTTCTCACACCTCTTTGCATTTCAGGCCAGGCATGGGGTCCTTTGACTGGCAACCCAATGAAAACGGTGCTGGAGGGCAGGAGCGTGAGACCAGGTACTGTTTCCCTCAAGCAAAATATCCATCATTTCTCCCAGCATTCCTCTGTACCCCAGAGAGAAAAGTCTCACATCCAACAAAAATGAAGCAGGCTTGCTTGGAGTTGAAAGTAGAAAGGACGGTGTAATCACATACTGTAGATATATGCTTCTCCCCAGCTCAACCTGGGAGGGGGGGACATTTCAACAGAGCGAGATGGAATAACAGAACAACCCATCCAACAACAATTCATTCTCTTTCTCTCCTCCTCTGTCCAAAAGATAAAACACAAGCCCCAGTTTTAAGGACTGAAGGGGGTAGAAAAAGTGCAGGGTACCGTCATTCCAAAGCACATACAGATCCTGTCCCATCAGACAGACTCAGACCTTCAGAGGAGCTGGAGCTCTCTGGTTCATCATTTACAAATGTTCATTCAGATGAAATGGAACATATTTATTTTAAACACAAAAAATGTTTTCATGCTGCTGCAGCCGAAAAAAACCCCAAAACCCACAGCTAAGGAAAATTCATTCAAGAGTATAAAACACCTGAAATCATAGAAACATGGTGTGAATGGAAAATGCAGCAACTATCAGCAGAAATGCATTCATGGCAAACAATAGTTGAGAAATAAAAAAAGTTAAAAGTTCAGTCAGAGACATTTGATGCACTGGTCTGAAACATTTGTTGCAGCTGAAGAAGAGGTGAGCTGATCAGCTGGAGTTTGTGTTAAAACTTCTTCTTCATTGATTGCAGAAATAGTGCAATAGATGCACATTTTGTGGAAAGGCAGTGTGTTGATTCAGCAGAACAAAAGGGTAGGTCACTATTGATGTTGTTTTACGGTTTGCACATGGCACAGTGAAAGTGCACACGCCAGCTTGCTGTTAACATTGCAACAGCCGAAACCATTTCAGAAAATTTGCACTCTGGAGGGTGTTTTCCAAAGTTTGCGTTTTAGGTCAGCTAAAACACTGTTTTTGTGTAAACAAGGGGCTGAAACAACAATGTTTTTGCACTGACATCACAGCAGTACTGTTGTATTTCACCCAAAAACCTGTTTTGTAAACTGGGCCCTAATCTGTTTTAACAACTAATTCTTAAAGATTTGTGTTCAGAAATTTCTTCCTACTTGCGAAGTCTTTCCCGAAGGCTTGCATCTGTAAACGCCTTAAAGTTTAGAGGGATCGTTGGTTGGCTCTCAGGTCTCTTCAGTAATCATCTCCATCTCCATCAGGTAGTCCTTCTTCACAATGCTTCTTCTAGAGCTTTCTCTCTGCATGTTTTCCTTCCCACAATGCATTTGGCCACAGAGTTGTTGGCACGGAGTGTTCGCTATAATTTAACAGTCCTGCTTTTGGTCGCTGAGGCAAAGAATGGAAGGAGGGTTTTTCTTTTCTTCTTTTCCACCACGAAAATAATATTTCCAGACCCGCCTAATGGTACATAACTCAAGAACAAATTTCTGTGCATGCATGTGTTTGTGTGTGTGTGTGTGTGTGAGTGGGCTCAATTTGAATGCATCACTGCAGGGATTACCCTCCACCATGGGTATAATTATAAATGTAAGACATATATGATGGGGTCTTTGCAGATCAACCAATAAAAACAAAAACATTAAAAACCCTGAAGTGTGCTTTGTGTAAGAAGTATTTGCTTTTTGTCTGCCTGCACTAACTCACCCAAAAAAGTTATACTTACTATTACTTACTTATACTTAAGTAATCACGTCCCACATCTCATCTCCTTCTTTAGGCTATACAATCCCCACATGATATCCACACCCCATTTGCTTTCTCCTCGGCCTGAATGAATGCCAAGGAAAGTGATATTGCACATGTCGCAGAGGACAGGTGTGGTGGCCGCGTACCCAGGAAGAGGGGCTTAGATTCGGGGAAGCAGCCTGCCATAGATACCAATGATACCCCTAACTCTGCATAGCTTATGGAGCCAAATCCTGCTGCCACCCCACACTTACTTTCACACAGCAGCACCCTCATCGTAACACTATCTCCCTCTGCTGCAGTCACGCACCAGCTAGAATGGTGTTAGCTCAGGGAAAACAGCTGAGACGGACCGACTGCGTCCATAATATATGAAGTGTGTGCATGAGTGCATGCGTGTGTGAATGCATATGTGCAGGACGGCTGTGGTGTCATGGGAGAAATACACAAGCACTCAGCTGTGATCGTTTTTCTCTGTGTCAATCTCTGCTCTGAGTTTACATTCAATACCAATGAATGACCGGGAGTGTAAGAAAACTTCAACTCAGAGCTAAATCTGCACAATTCAGGAGCAAGTTTAGCAAACTTAGGGTTGTTATCTGTTAAATTTGCAAAGTGCCCACTTAAAGCTGACATTAAAATGATCAACTCAGAATTTTTTTTAGTGCATTCAGGAAAGGATGAGCAGTAAAGTGACCAATATCAAACATGAACACATCTGACATCAGCAGATCTTCATGTTTATAAAGTCAGAGAAAACCCAGTTAGAAAAATAAGAAGTTTTACACAATGCAGATTAAAATCAGCACAGCCTCATTGGTAAAATGCAGAAAAGGCAACCCTAGGCCCAGTCACACCGACCATTCAAATTAAACTGTACTCAAGCAGAATTGCCCCCCAGCAGTCCCATTCCCCTGCTGGACAGAACAGCTAACGATCACAGTACTCCGAACTTGAACATGATTGCTGACACACTGGCCCAATGCAGTCATTTTGAACATTTTTACAACTTTACTCACTTTTCTGGCTCATGATAAGTTGTTTTTGACTGATCAGCTCCACCACTGATTAAAATGGTGTCTGCTATCATACATCATGGATTATACATCATGTCATCACGCCCCTCCTAAGCGTGCTGAGGTACAGAAGTGAATTGTGCCTGTGCACGGTTTACTTTCTGTCACACTAATCAAATGAGCCTTTGATGATCTTGTGCTGTGGGCACCATGCACAGTGTGAGAAGGGAGAGTGGCCTCACTAGCCTTGCAGTCAGTAAAATGCTGCTTTGAGGCCAGGGAATAACATAGATATTCAAGTGAACTTGCATTAAATCTGGTTGTTTACATCAAAATGATGCTACAATATAGCACTATACAAGTTCCTCATTATAAATCAACAGTTCACTGTCATAAATTCCTGTGGAAAGTTTTCTTTTACTTTGAAAACTCAACCCTGCTAATGGCAGGTTGCCAAGCTTAAGTTCAGACACAACATATAAATGAAATTTAACGTCTGCAATGACATTATTAACTTGTTTAATTAAGTTGGTGCTCCCGGTAATATGGTTAGTTAAATCCTGATATCAGCACTCAGCACTGACATTCAGCAAAATTCCATAAAAACTGTACATTAAAATCCCTTCAAAGACCTTTAAGTCAAATCAAGTTTATAACCTATAAAACAATAAAGCACTTGTACTGAGTGTCATGTGATGGTAGCGCACACTCAATATCTTTTAATCAAACAGGCCATTTCATAATTTTGTGTGCACTGCTTGTATAAATATCCAATAAGTTCATGTAAATCATTAGCTTTATTTGTGGGTGGGTGCCCACAGACATGAGTCATGTGAAAGGGGAGGAGTCTGTTGTAACCAAACATGTTCGTCTTCACTGTACGGTGAGGTGAAAAGTTTTCAGAACTTAGCTGATCCAACCTCAGTCACTGGAGGATCCTCATGTTGATTGGCTATCAGGGCATAGAGAACAGATGTTTCAACTTTTGCAAATGAAGCCAGTAAAGTAAGGCAGCTTCATGAATTTATACCATTTTTTACCAATTAGCATCATTTGCCAACAAGAACTTGAGTCATGCCGTGTCTTCACATCAACTTTTCATGAAATTCACTTGCGCAAGCATTTTTGTAAAAAACTAGAAACTCGACAGAATAAATTGGTCGGTCTACATTATTCCCCCCGTTCTTTTCTTGTACGTCACTCGCATAAATTTTGTGTGTTTGTAAACCAAACTTGCTTGTTTTAACATCTGTGAGTTTGCAGTGTAGTCTCTGTCATGAGGCCCTTAGTGTTTATCTGCAGCTGATGAGGCTGCTGTGTGTAATCTTTGGGGATGAAAGCTATGTTTCTGTGATGGTTCTGTGGTCAGACTCAGTTGGTTTTTCTCTCCTCGGGCAGACTTAATCACATTGTTGGTTGAAAGAGTTGTGGCATCATTGCTTACATCATGGAATGAATCACACCATGGAAGTTTTGAGTTGGTGAAGCTGTTGCCAAATTGGATGTATTAGAAGTTTAGAGAATCCATTATAGAGTTGGATTCTTGTGGTTCCACGAGCCGTTTAACGTTTCCCAATGACATACTGCGGTTACATTTACACTGTGGTACGAGCTTTTGTCACTCTATTAGATGCGGCCCCATTTGACCTCAGTTAAAAAACAATCCCTTGCTTTTGGCTGTTACAACAGAGGTAGGAAATCTATCAGTGCACACAGACTCTAGATTCATGTTTACCTAACTGCAATGTAGTCAAACCAGCATCCTGCACATAATGATCAGCAGCTCCTCAAAACGCCTTGGCTTCTTCATTGCAGAGCGCTATTAATCATCGTAAATCATGGTGTCACTCTCACTGAAGCCTCCTCCCGCTCACATCCTGCAGTTTATGTTTCCAGGGTTCAACTCGCTGCCTTCCACCATGACGCCCATGAGCTCAGAGGACCACACCCGCTCAGGAACGGGGCAAACAAATGCGTCACAACCACAAAGAGCGGAGCTTCATCTGTTAATGCTCTCAGTGAAGGTTTATTAACCTTCCCTGACTCCTTGGGGAAACGTTTCCTTCATCCAGAGCCCAAATAAACACTTGGCTGATGGATGACCAGAGCTTCAACACTGCCATTAGCACCACTGATACTCCTCCAACACTCAGACTATTTGCTTTACAGCTACCTTCGATGAACACGCGGTACCCCATGCAGAGTGCAAGTGCAACAGAATATCACTAAAAGAACCAACACAACATGTAAGAAACTTTTCAGAGGAAGCAATGTACATGTTGAATCTTTTAAAAGTTGCCTCACTACCTGCGAAACAAGAACAGGTAACTTAACAACAATCTAATATAAACCTATAGTCATTACCGTGGGCTGTCTGATTTTCCCACATTGGAGGCACTGGTTGCTCCCATTGTTTCTTCCTCTGAGAGCTGAGGGTCAAATAATTATCCCATTTCAATACTTTAAGAGAGCGAATGATTGTCCAAATACAAAAGATCCAAAGGTTTAAATGTCAATTAAATATTAAAATTCTGACATTCAGTAAAGCTGTTTAAATGACTGTGTACCAGGCAGTGGGTTTTACCTCACTCATAAATGCCATCCCTGATTATAGGTATGTTTAAAGAAGACAAAGAGACACTGCTTGTGCTAAGTGTCCTGTATTATTACTGTGCAGGCTGTGAGCTGTACTGTTTAAGAGGAAATCTCTTTTACAGAAAATGTTTCAAACAGGTTAATAAAGGATGAAAAGTTCTTACAGCTCTGTTCTTTGCAGCATGACATGTTCGTCCTCTTGTTTCTTCCTCATGTGATGTGGCAGCCATTGAACAGATACAGAAATTTAACCACAGGAAAGAAATGTGGTGAGTGTGCAAATGAAAGTATAGAAACTACAGCTCCTTGGACGCCCTTAGGCTGAGTTGGCTGATGGCAGAATATAAAGAATCCCTCTCATTTTAACAGAAGAGTTTAGCATGTGTTAAGCCTGATTTAAACCGTTCTGATCTTGTTGGCTTATTTTTTATTCATACAGAGATGAAATGGAAAAAAAATTATACACCCAGTCTGATTATGGCAAGGGAGTTGGCTACACATGGCTGTGGGTTCAACAAATCAGGTGTCGATTGTGGTTTGCATTTTAGAAATGCTAACTCCACTTATCCTTGGGTAGTTTTAGTGACATGTAGCTAAGTTGGGCAGAATGTGAATTTAACCTCCTCAGACCCTACATAAACATATGTGTAGCCAATACATTTCTGCATTTTAGTCTCATTATACCATATGTTTTAAGACTTTGACCTATCAGCCACATTTAAGGACACTGCCTATTCTATCATTAAAATGTTATCAACCTGACAAACTTTCAACAAAAAGTCATAGTACTTTTTGACTCTTGAGATAGAAGGATATTCAGTCTCCTCTCTGCATGAAAATCAAAATTCATCTAAACTGATTCTCAAAACTGCAAAAGAGACAGTAAAAATAAACATGATTCCATCTCCATGTAAGCATTCAGGGTGTCCACCTCCTGAAATTTTTAAATTGTCTTCATTTAAAAGTTCTTGTTATAATTCCTTACATACAGAACATGAATGAGTCCAAAAATACAAACTTTTCAGGCTGTTTTTTTTTTTTTTCAATCAGTAGTCCAGGCCATCAAGGGCTCCTGTAGGGGGAGCTGTTGAGTGTCTGTTTGCTTCCCCGTCCTCTGTCCTTCTGTTCCACTCTGGCCTTTCCTCCCCTGGGCTGACCTTCCCGCCCTCCCAGCTCTTTATGCTGCAGATGTTGGCTTGACTTTGTGGTTTGTCATCCCAGCACAAAGGCCTCTCTGTTGACGAGGGCCTGGCATCGGCCTGGGCGCCTGCCAGCGTAATCTGTCCTAGACAGCCGCTCACAGAGCCAAGGGTAGCGTGGGCATGAGCTGGGCATGAAGCTGGGGGCAGGAATGGAGTCACAGCTGTGAGGGAGGGTCTGCCCCCCTCTACGTTCCCTCCTCTTCATTCCCATAGCCTCCTGATGCATTCAGGCCTCCTGCGAGCCAGATTTTCTTCTTTCAGGCATCAGTGCACAAACATTATGACACTAAAAGACAACAGCAGGCAATCAGAGCAAGGCCTCTGTGGAACTTACTTTTTACAGTGAAACCGAGACTTTTAGAGACGCAATGAATCAAGACATGATGGTGTTCCTTTTGCAAACATGCTCAAAGGAATAATCTTTCTTCTACTTTTGCTCACTTCTTGAGTTGCAAATTGGGGCTTAATAATACAATCAATGTAAAAAATAAAAATAAAATCTTGGTTGCAGGTCTCCTATCCATTGTTGCTGCATTATAGATATGGAGCTGATGTCTGTCATTTCCAGAGAAATACACTGTTTTCAGTCTGAGATGGGTGACTGTTAGAGTGAGAAGAGTGTTAATATTTGCCATCTTGATGATTTTCTTTTGTTTGTTTGTTTTTAAAGATTCATTTTAAAGCTATTCCCTCATCCCCCACAGCAAGTTTTTACCTTCAACCAGTGAAAATTCCAAAAAAGCAAGGGCATTATTTCTGAAGGGTCATATTTGTCACATGAAGCCTTGTGTTGTAAATCCATTGTCTTGTATTTTATTCCCATTGGAGGTGAAATAAAGGCTTCCACGAGCCAACAGTGCAAGCTGCAGGCATCAGAAACCAGACCATGAGCGACAAATCCTCCCAGCAGAATCAAATAGATGCTCTGCCTGTTTTGGCGGCAGGGTTTGAGTCCCCTGCCGCCTGAAGCGTCCACTACCTGACACTGATGCTGACAGCTGGGCTCTGGAGCTCTCTAATGTGAGTAAAGGTGCAGACCATGTTTGACCCACTGGTATCCAGTCAACTGGCAGCTGTCTGTTCTGACAGATTCAACATGTCCCTGCTCGGGCTGTTATTGCCCCCATCCTCCAATCATCAGCCATTTCCTTTTAGCTGCCCTGTGGCTCTCACACCTGTCAGAGTGAGGTGCTGTGACACATATCAAAGGCTGTTTGCAGCTGTAAGGCATGTTGTTTGTTGACTTACTGTTAACATTAAATACCGCTCCTTTGGCTCTGAAGTTAAAGCCAAATACTCAAGCCGTCTGAGGCAGTTGGATCTCTTCCTCGTGATGGACGGGCCCCGGGCAGTGAGAACTGGAAGTCACACGTGTTCGCTCACACCAAAAGCACCGGGCCCCCGCAGGGCAGCGTGCCCAGTCCTCTGCTGCTCCGCTCGTTCTTTTCTTATGAATGAGCGGCCATGCACGCCTCACATGTGTGGGCGACAGGACCTGCTGACGACACAGTAGTAGGAATTAAATAGGATGAATCACTCATGATGTGAGGCTGAAGAGTTGGCGTGTATGCGGTTCAGAGCAAACTGACTTCTCTTCATGTCAGAAGACCATAGAGTTGATCGGTGTCCAGTGTCGACTTGTAATGCAAATTCCTTTGTTTTTTATTTACAGATCTGTGGCTTTATTTAAAAGAAAAATGCAGATTTCCCTCAGAAAAATGACAGGAAGACACCAGAGCAGTTTGACTACAATGCGTAGATTTGGGCCCTGTGTTGGTTCATCTTGAGCTCATTCAAGGAAGTACCAAAAGTACCTAAAAAGTGAAATACTGTTCTAAAAGTACAAATAGTTTAGGCCACTTTAGGCACAGATAGTGATAGCGTCCGAAAACTGTCCACTATCCCAGCTTACACTGTCTCCTCATAGTACATCATCATGTTTCAACAGTTCATTACACAACAGAAACAAATAATGAAGCATAGATGAACAGGAAGACAAGAAAGTCATACTTTAAATCCCTGTGAAACTCAAAGTAAGAGTGAGTAAGAAATGTCCATGATGAGCAATTTATTTCAGCTGTGTTGTTGTAAAGCTAAACTCATCTTGCATACTTGAGATAAAGTAAGAAAGAACATGATAAATTCTGCATTTCAGAAACCAAGCTGTCCCAGAATCCTCTGTTGGAGAGTGATGCTTGTTGCAAACCTGTAAAGCCACATTATGCTTCCTCAGCAGATAAAACTCTGGCCTGTGTTCAAAGTTCACCTGGGAATAAAGAGGTTTGGGGTTTGGCCAACTGCATCTCAGTTAAATGACTGACTGATTTATAGGCTTCCAACGTGTCGGCCCGGTTTGTGTGTCCTCGTGAACACGGTGTCCTTACTCAGCTTCCTCAGGGTGAAATGTTCTTGGTATGAACTGTAAAAACACTTTTCATAATCATTCAGGGATTTTTGGTATGTGTTGTGATTAAAACAAGGCAGTAAAGTCAGGAGCCAGCCAGGGCGGTTTTCCCTTGTGGCTTTATTACTCATTCATACATTTTTATGTTGGATAAACAGGTGCTTTTTCACTCTTTCTCTCGTTATTTGGACCAGAAAAGTCGCCCTGCATGCCGTACTCAATGGTGACTAATGTACTGAGTCACACGTCTGGATCTCTAATTGAAACTCCTCCAGGAAGAATAATGTGTGTCTTATGGAGTCAGGTTAACACGACCAGGTGGAATATTATCCCAGCCAGCCAGCCACAGTTTGCAGTGTCTCCATGGTGATGGCGCATGTGTTAATCACAAAAACATGCAGGAGTGGCAGCCTGAAACATCCTCACATGATGCTAAAGTAACTTTTCCAGGCTCCAGTCATTACAGCTTTGATTGAACATTTTCAAGTGGATCATTATTTTAATGATGCAGTGATTTTGTCAATTTGTTCACATCCTGCAGTTTTTTATTCTTCTTTTGCAAAGGTTACCATGGTGCTCTGTTCAGGGATGTTTCTTTGATGCTTCAGCTGATGGTTTCTCCCCATAAAATGCTGATACATACTGTTGCCAAAATCCTTATCACTAATTTAACACTTTACAGACACATCTCAGCACACCGGGCAGTGAGTTGCGCAAAATAATGCTGGCTTCTAAATAATGGTACAAACTTACTAAATGTTGCTTGTTGTCATGTTTCAAGCAGGAGCTCTATATTACTGTTGATGAATATATTACTTTGCTACATTGTATCCAGTTATTCTGAACAAAGGAGAGTCGTGTTAAAAGTAATTTAGAAATCTTTCAAAACAAACCAAGATGAACTTGCCTTGGTTAATTATGACAGTGTTGATTAGTGGGAAGTCAATTTTGCTCGTGCTAACCCTAGCTCTTCTAGAAAGTCCTCACGGTTTCTTTAAATAAAATGAACACTTTACTGTTTGCTGATGTTCGATTCCATAATTAGTGTGAGATCTTCACAAGGCTTGCTACGATGATGAGGTCATTACGTAAAGATCGCAGAAGGGGTTCATGACGTGTTTTAGGAGCAGTCCTTAAACTCAAAGGTGTGCCCATGGCAAGGCCTGTGGAAGAGGGGATTGTGGGGCATGGAGCCTGAAAAAAACTGCAGCTAAAATGGAGTGTTTCAGAGTCTGACATAAGATTTTTCTAAAACACCGGGGAGAGCAAAATATAGACTTTTGGAGTTGTAAATCATCTAACAAAGCTACCAGGGCACCACAGGAAAAGGATAAAGACTGAAACAACAACAACAACAAAACCTTTAAACACTTCAATCAACCAATTAATCTATGGTGCCAAATAAAGAAAAGTTATCTCAAAACACTTTCCACAAATATCAACAGTTCTAACCCTTTTAATGTAAATTTAATCTTATTTGCAGACACCCAACACCAGGACAGGAATCGAAGTCTGATATCAACTTTACCCCTCAGGCACCACAGTTTTTTGTTTTTTTTAAAGAAGATTTTCAGTTTTGAAATCACTATTTCAAAAGATTGTAGCTTGAAAATGGTTAGAGATGAAGGCATTTGGTAATGAGAAAAATCATCAGTTTTTCCCAAGGTTTGTGGTGGAAGTAAATTCACACATCTAACTTGTGTACTATGACATCACCATATCAGATAACATAACCTTTACAGGTGTTCTGTAAACATCTATGAAAGTATGGCGGCAGACATGGGTTCTGTTTCCGCGTCTTTTAACATTCCCATGACCCCCTCACCATAAGCAGTGATTTAATCACCCTTGCTACACCCACAACGTCCCCTCTTGCCACTCCAAACATGGTGGAGCTCAACATCAGCTCCAGTATGTGCTGCTTGGACTACCATGGTGAACAGACTTGCTGCCGCTACGCACTGAAGCACTGAAGAACTCACTAGACTGAACATCTTCATCTTGACAAAGCACTTCATCTACTATGAACAGACCTCTCTTTAAGGTTCACTTTTTTGCTCTCTATTATGCATCTAGTCTCCTCGAATGCCCACAAATATTGTTACGATTGAAGTTGTCTGATGTAAAATACTAAATACATGATGTATCATATTTGCAGTAATAGTTCGTTAAATCCAGCAATGTTGCTTGTCACAATTTTGCGGCTTTGGCACTCAAAAGGCTAACCCACCACGAGTTAAGTGAGACGGACATGAGACTGATTTCATCATGTCAAATTTGCTGTTTTTTTTTGTCCTACCGTAAAGAATGAGTCACTAGGTCTTGAATAATTTGTCAGATAGAGAAACATGATGAAAGTGCTTTTTTTTGCCATTACATGGAACTGAAGTTCAACAGAAAGAGAGGGGATGCAACAAAGGGTTGAAGCAGTGAACTCGGGGACAAAGACTGTAACTGTGATGAAAAATGATCAAACTTTTAGACATGATTGATGAACAGAAGCTAGTTTCAGCTCTCCCATATAAAGATTTAGCAGCATTGTGACCTCCACAACCATGAGAGGGTGTCCCGCAGTTTGAGTGCATCTATTCAGCAGGCCTATAATAGAGTAAGAGAATACTTCACAGTCACCCCCAAAAACAGAATTTTTATGGAACAATTTTTCCTGAGAATAGATTAGGGTCAACGTCTTTTATCATTAACACAAAAGTAAAGAAAAACAGGAGAACATAGTCTTATGAACCCAGCAGAATGAAGAATTCATAGGATTCAAACAGATTAACAGGTACAGCTGGTTTGTTGGCGTTTTTAAATAAATATAACTGAATGTCTATGAGGGAGAATCAGGTAGCAGAGCTCATGGTGGATTCATTTACACTGAGCAGGTTATTGGTTGACACATACATCTCATATGTCTCTTTGCGGTCAGTTCACTGATATAGAATATAAACTTCATTTTTATCCTCACAATGACATTTACAGATGTCTGCTGTAAAGTAAATTGAAACTAATAATGTCAGTTATAGGAGGAAATACTTCAGCTGTTGATTGGTCCCCCACCTCCCCTCGCTGGCGCCACAGCTCTGAATGTCAGACGTTATAGGCCTGAAAACTAATTCATAGATTCCTCGGGGGGAAGAAGCCCTGTCCCACGTTGGTGGCTGCTGGTTTTCACCACGTGAAACTGAGCCCCAAAGTGTGTGTGATGTTTGATTGGCCTGTGCTCGCTGCCCAGCAACAGACAGGGCGAGCGACTGAATCACGGTGAGGACCATCTGGGGAGCTGAATGTGTCGTGCTGTGCCAAGCTGCAGAAAAATAACTCATCATCACTCTGCCCTCAGAGGAAGACAGAGGAGAGCGGTCGTGCCAGAGAGGTTCACAATGCCTCATTATCATGTTGAGAACCTGGGATGGGGATTCACCACCTGCCCTTTCATTGTCTGCTCGCTGGGGTTCGCTCTGCGCGGCTGTCTGGCACACTGACTCTGTTTTTGTGTCAGAGGAGAGTCCAATTTATTTCTCTCCGCATCATAAATCTCCCTGCAGTCAAAGCCAGCTTCAAAACAGAGGCAGAGAGGACGGCTCAGACTTCTGATTGGCTAAAGGTGTCATTTCAAATTATGCACCAGGACAGCTCACATGTACTTTCAGTTTACAATCAAATCAGCCTGTTATAGATCATCCAAGAAAAAGAAGCCAGAGAGAAACTCTGATTGTACACCAGCCCAGAGAGTGACTTCTGTATTTTTGTATTTAATGAATAGCTGAAGAGATACAGCAGTTTGAAGACAAAGACGAAGAAATCGGTGATTGTTTAGCTCTAAAAAAGTTGTCCTAAGTATTATCAGTCCAATTTGAAGGATTTGCCGTAGCTCCTGTCCAGGACAAAGCCCTAGTCCTGCTCCTGAAACTCTGCTCTGTAATAACAACCAGTTTAAAAAGCTAACCTGTAATAAGCATGCAAGTAATGGAGGTATTATGAAGTATTTCATGTAGATACTGCATAGACATTCATACTCTGAGCTTGAAGTTGTCAGTTAACAGAAACTTGTGGTTCTACAGATGATTGTTTTCACTGATGTGATGACTGTTAGATGGTCCAACCTTTCTGAGGTACATTTCTGCAGTGGTTTTGTAATTTTTAAGATGCTTCAAGCATAAAGAAGCTGAAATAAAGAGCAGAACAGAAGTGCCGTTATCAGCCTCAGCCTAATTGTGGAAGTCAGGCATGAGTGTGCGTCTGTGTGCATGCTGACAGGGTGTGATTCAGCCAGACATGCCTGGCATACCGGCTGTGTCTTCTCTGCATGACGGGATATTTTGTCATCCCGCAGTCTGGATCCTCGTTCTGTGCTGCCTCCGAGTGATGAAGTCTCGCTGCCGCCCAGATTGACGTGACTCATGGCCCAGCAGGCGGCCTCCTCTCTGACCAGTTTGTCTGCGGTGGTGTCAGCTCCCACTGACTAACAGACTCAGAGAGGATGGAGGGTCAGAGAGAATCACTCAGGCACAGTCTGGGTTTTTGGAACTAAAGATGCTCCCAGGTGCATGGGAGGAGGAACACTAGAGGTCGTAACTCTTCTGACACGGCTTTAGCAATTACAGTTTACTTTCAGTATGATAAGCCTGATCTCCAGCCTGATGTCTTGACCTGCTCTGTGCAGCAGCAAAAAGGCTGAGCGACATCTCACATTTGGAAAACAGCCGAGAGAGAAAACACGGGCACTGCAGCATCTCTCAGTGAGATATCTGACACTTTTGGTGCTCCATCTGTTAAAATACAATGCAGCACAACACGATACGATGCACCTAAAATAAAACCAGAGGTTCCAAAGTGTCAAAAAAAATTGGCTGCATGTCGAACACTGAAAGCTAATTGGTAAGCTTAGCCTCTTGGAAAAGAAACCAACAGCTTTAGATTCAGTTTAAAATTCTTGATAACCAGATATCTGGAAAGAGTTAATGTGTTCATAGGCCACCAGAGCGCTTGTGTTAGAGTATCCTCTTTCAAAGCAAACTAACTTATCTAATGATGCATTATTTATTGTCCTTTGATTTCCCACATCATTATGACTAATAAAGGTTCGATTTGTTTTAATCCAACAGGTGCAACCAAACTGACAGAGTGAGAGTGAAGTCAACTCAGCTTCGTCTGTACACACCTCACCTACACACTCCTGACTGTACAGTCTGACTTAACCACCAAGCCACCAGGTGCAGCTGATGCCTCCTACAGGCAGCTGATTGTGGGCGGAGCCACACATTGGACACTGTTTCTGACAGGCCTTCATGGATGTTTCAGTGAAGTTTATACATACACTGTTGACATTTTTTGCAAAATTTATTCAGATGTTCATGTCCTTTTGTTTTCTCTAGGGTCAGTCCTATTTAGGGTTTCTAAGCCCGTGCTATTTGGAATCTGAAGCTTCTCCAAGCTCCAAGGTCTTGATTTTCTTCTCTTACAGTCTCTTATATCTGAAAAACCATAGATTAGATGTAGTCTCACCCATCTGTTTCTAAAGAAGAGTTTTAAAGTCCACCATTGGCAGGTACCATGTTGGTAAACTGGACTCAATCCACCTTCTATCGAATTAGGATGAGGTATAGATGCGAGCCTTGAAGCCCTCTTGATAACAGCTACAGAGCGAAATGATCTATCCAGGCATAATGATGTTTCTGACCAGGCTTGATTATCAAATTATCTTTATTGACTTTTCAGCAACCAAAGTAGACATATATAGATAACATGCAATACTCAAAACAGCTGGTCTGTATAAAGATAATCTGTTGAGTTAAATTTAGTTCAGCTTCACAAAAAAAATGTAACAGGGAAGTTATTTTTTACCAATTGTCAGCTGCTTCAGGACTTCACCTCTGCTCCCAGAAGCTCTCATCCTCAGACTCCATGAGATTTCTGTGATTGCCATCATGAACCTTCAGCAGCTCTTTATTTTCTCTCTGCCTCAAATTGATTTCTCTTTAAATAGACTATTTTCTCTCTGTCCTTGGTTGGCTCAATACTCTTTAACTTTAAACACTGAAATGAAGGTTTGTACTGCTCATCGATCAGTCTGCTTTAAATCCTCTCCAGATGTTCCCTCCACATTGTTAACTTCCTCATGGAGGGGATGGATCCACAGTCCTCCCAGCGCTGATCAATGCTGTGGGATGACTGCTGTCAAATAAACAGTAATATGTCACAGACACTAAGAGGAGGAGGAGTAATGGCTGCTGTTTGCACATACTCCATGGTTTGACACAGATCCATTGGCTTAGGGACACAAGGGGAAATGATGTCGTATTGATTGGGAATCCAACATGCCGACGTTCTAATGGATTCCTTTACAGCTGCTGATTGTTAATCAATGCCTCCTCCTCCTGATCACCCCCCAGCCTTCTCTTTCACTTCCTCTCACAAACACTTGGTTATCAGAGACAGTTACGGCTGCATTAGTTGACATGGCAGGAGGAGATGGGGCTGAGTCTCTCTGTGTTACCTTTACTGAGTCAGAAGATCATCAGGGTTCATAAGAAACTCATTCAGACATTCACCACCACAAAGCCCAACATTTGGTTTCCTTTTTGATCTGGGTCTTCTACAAATACCAATAACATGCACTGAGTTGTGTAAGTTTGGCTCCTTCTCTCTCACCTCGTTGGACCATATTTGGACCTTGGCTGTAAGTTTTATCAGTACAGCTGTATCAAACCAAACAACAGCGATATGACCCAAAGTGAAACAACTATGTGTCACTGAAAGTTTATGTCAGTGTCCACTCGGTGACGTCTGCAGCACTCACATCATTTATGACCCAGTCTGGAGATCTCTGGGACTTTCTCAGTCACAGGATCCAGTGTTGGGTGGGTGGTCAAAGTCTGTATGCCAAACAATCTGTCAGAGCTCTTGGGTGTGTTTGCAATGAAACTGACGCCTGCTGCAGACTCTTTAGTTGGTGTGAAGAGTTTGGTATCAGTCCTCACTCTCTAAGTGAATGATTTCAGCAGCTCTGTCTCCCAGCGATGCTTTTTTGCACCTGCAACAGTATGGAGCATACAATGTCTGAATCAACCCCCTGACTCCACCTCATCAGCCTCCCCCATCCCTCCACCCTCCTGATGCTCTGTTTGGGGAGAGGGGGGATGTTTGGGCTCACAGTCTTTCTGCCAATTGTCCTTGTCCGGGTCACCATCGTGCTGGATGCCAATCTGTCTCTGCCAGCTGAAAACCCCCAACCCTCACACCTCTTTCTGCCCCCCCATAGGACTTGGCACAGAGTCTCCCTTTGCCTGCTCAATAGGGAGGAGACCAGGACCAGGACCAGGAGGTTGTAGACCAGAAAGAGAAAACTATTTACAGCTCTTGGAAGGGCCCCTGTTTTTGTCTTGATTTTTAATGCTAAATTTCAACACAACAAAAGAGCCTTAATTTGTTTGTCTCTCTTTGGTGCCACAGAGGTTAATTTTGATGGAATTTTTAAGTATTTTGTATTTGCAGATTCAAAATTATATGTTGTTTTTATGTAAATTTTCTTTCCCCTGTCAAGGATTTGTTCCCTTATTTAAAGCCCAAAAGGACAATGAAAATTTTTAGTTGCAATAAAGACATCAATGAAAAAAAAAAAAAAGTAATGAAAAATAAATTCACCTCAAATATGGAGTCAAAAGAGAATAAAAGCTGGAGGGACAGTGGGAACTATAAATTAGGTTTCTTAGATTCAGAGGCATTTTAGAAATAACTAATAATAATAATAGAAATAAATACAAAAATGTTATTTCATATGAAGCTCAACTATTTTAAAGTTTGCACTGAATTTAGATAAAGCTTTTTGATATCAAAGCTAAAGGTAAAAATAGGTTTAAAATTTATTTTTAATTCAGTGCAATTTTTTGTCCTTAAAAAGGGTTTATTTATATTTTTTATTATTCAAACTCAAGAGTTTATTGTTTAAATTTCTGTTGAATTCAACTTCCTTAGCATACATGAATCGTAAGACGGAAAGAATTCAGACATAATGTGACAAAAAAAAAAAAAAAGGTTGCCGCATGAAAATGAGAAAAAAACCAATACATCACCTTTAATCTTGCTGTCCATAAATCACACTTGAACTGACATCACTGAGATCTATGATGGTTTGATAATCTTCAGTATCAATCCTGAGTGTTTTTGGTCAGAGTTAAGGAGTACATTAACCCTGGACCCATCCCCGAGTCTCCACAGCTCTGACTCCATTGAGCAGCAGGGATATGGGGCTCGCTCGGTGATGGCACGGTGAGAAACGTGGAGGAATGAAGGGAGGGGGGAGAAAAAGCGCGACCCTGTGCGATTTATAACTTCCATTTGCATAATGGGATTAATAGGACCTCTGTGTGTATTCAGCAGTGTGTGTGTGAGCGGGGGGGTCGAGGCGCAGGGCGTATAGATCAAGGCAGAGCGAGACAAGAGCAAGAATACACCTGCTTGACTGGGTAGTGACAGGAGCGGCAGGATTCCCCCTCCCCTGCTGTGGTGTTTTGATAACATGGCCTCTGGAGGTGGGGCAGGGGGGCACAGGCCTCCTCTTTTAACCCCGAGTGTGCTGTGACAGTTGGACCAAATTGTACATCTCATTTATTTAGCCTGCAGGAGCTGCAGGCAAGGATGTGTCCTCTGAGGCTGCATCAGATGGTCTGCAGGCTGCCAGACGGTAAACAATGCAGCACTGAGAGCATTATACTGTTTACACAAACATACATGCCGCACACACTACACACACTTACATTTTCACACAGAGAAGTGCTGGAAGCTCTCTCTGTAGGAACCCTTTGTTAAAGTGTTTTCATTTGAGCTGCTGTATCTTTGAATTACAGGTAATAAACAGAAAATTGTCGCCTTTGTTTCTGAAACCACAGGTCTAGCACAAGTTTGCATCTCCTTCAGCTGAGCAAAAGTAAAGCTGGGACCTCATTGTTCAACACAGATGTCAACAACCACATAGCATCCTCTTCTATTAATGCCAGATAAATAATCAGAAATGAACTTTCTTAGATATGAATTAGCTTTATAAGATCCATAAAGGCAGAAACATTTAACATGTGCTTTGATCCATGTCCCAACTGATTTTAGGAAGATGAATGTATGACAAATACTGCAGCCAGCCGGTAGGAGGAGCCCCGAATGTTGTGGTTCCACTTTGTCTTTGCAACCTCATCACCTAGCTTTTATACATTCTGTGCGCTATGCCATTAACAGACAGTATGTGGAAATCCAGTGTGTTTTAGTGATTTTGTACATGGATTGTGATCTTAGGCAGTGGCCATTTTAAAATTGTGTCTATAAGGATAATACAGAAGAAATGCAGGAAGTCATGATGACATGCTGAACTCTCAAGGCAGTAAGATTTTTATTTACTTATTTTTGCCTGCTGTGAAAGAAAACGAAAGGTCTGAGTGCAGTCTTTCCTTTTGCGCTAAACAAACTGTAGTGAAGATTTATTTTTTGCTGCCGTGTGACTGACGGAAAATGAAAGTATCAGGGAGACCCAGAGAAAATCAACAAAAACACAGCAGCTGCCAGAGATGCTTTATGAGAAAACAACAAGACTGAAGAAAAGACCCGGCAAAAACATATTTGTTGGAAGACAAACACAGGGGATAAAATGGCCAGAGGTTTCATGGTGCTTGGGATACACAAAAGAGATTCTCTCACTGACTCAAAGGAACAGACACCGAGTCAGCACAGGCTCTACTACACATGTATTACAATATGAATATATCAAATACATTTCTATAATCAGAGTTACTTTAAAAGAAGGAACATAGTAAGCATACGGTAAAGGTAAAAACTTTTTGGAAAGGGGTGAGACATGTTGTGGACACGTTGTCTATCAGAAACAACTGAATGGCCATCATTCTCTCCACCTCTCCAGGGTCCAGAGGGTTCAGGACTGAGCTGCCCTTCCTTTCCAGTCTGGTCAGTCTCACTCTCCTTTGTCCTGTCTACTCACAGCAGGTGAAATTCTTCCAGTTCGGCATTGGTGTTTGTCAGTGGAGCAAACTCCATTAGCTATGTCTTTGTGTGAATAGCACAAACCTACCTGTAGGCCATTTGGTGCTGGGTTACAGAGGCTAGCTCATGCATCTTTTTGGAGGTAGATCACACACCTCTCAGTTTGTGCGCCAGCACCGGCCCCTTGTCCTTACCTCCTCAACTCACAGGGAACACAGCTGATGTGTGAAAAATAATGCAGACATGGTTGAGCATGGGATCCTCAGGCAAATACAGGAGCAAAAAGATTTAAAAAACAAAATTTAAAAACATTTAAAAACATTTCAACAGCCAGCAAACAAGACATAAAAAAGTTAAAACTAAAAATAATTTACAAAAAAGAAACCCTAAAAACATTTCAACAGCCAACAAACGAGACAAAACAAGAAATGACAGGGTTCAAATACAAAGAAAAAAGTAGAACAAAGAGGGCACACACAATTATATGCTGGATTTCGCCATACTTTTACCTATGATAGTCTTTTTCTGCCAAGTCTTATCAGACAAATGGTGTGAAATACTCCACACTGCACCTTTAACTACAACACACTACACCTTCGGCACTATTCAATTACTTACCCTCTCAACAAATTTGCATGGGCTTAATGAGTCTAATTTTGTAACTATCACTTTTTCATTTTCTCAGATGCAGCACAGGCTGATGCCAACATGGTGCACAGAGTGTGACTTTGATTTTGTCTTCACTTTGAATACAATAAGACCTACAGCAAGGCAACACACTGAGCAAAACAACATCCTCTATGTGTTGCCGATATGTTTGGGAACAGCCTTTCTGATTGGACCATTTTGTATTTTAATTTAGCATTGCTCTGTGTTTGTGCCTTTTGTTTGGATGTCTTGAGGTTGTGTAATGAGGCACTTTGTGTTACTGTTGCTTGTAAGACGACTGCTACACAAATACAGTCTGGAGTCATAATGACTCAGTAAACAGAGAACTCATGAACACCTATAAATCAACTTCCAATACTCAGAGCTGGAAGTTTATCTGGAAAGATGTCTTAAACATCAATCAGGAGAGTATTTTTACAACCCAGCTGTTTCAAAATACTGTTATTGATGACATTTAACACAGAGAGCATGAATAAATTATTATTCTCTTCTTGTAGATTCATCATAACATGAATAAACTCACACCATAAAAACATCCCAATCTGCACGTTAAATGAAAAGCAGAAACTCCATTTTTCAAAAAAAAAAAAACAAAAAAAAAACAATTGAATATTGATGAGTGAAGTCAGGCAGAATGTCCCGGTTTCATGCTGTGACAGGATCTGTTACACATTTTACAGCTTTAAAAACCCTTCAGAAAAAGAGAGCAATAAAAACCAAAACAATTTAAAAATCAAACTAAGGTTTCTCCCAGATTTCCCAGATTCCTTTCTGTTCCTCTCCCCCTCTCATTGTCTCTCTTCTCTCCTCGGAGGTGTTAAAATGCTGAAATCGGGCCAACTTGCCATCACAGACGGGCCATAAATCTCTCCTCCAGTTAGGGCTTTTTCTCCTCGGTTGCAGCCCCTTCATTGTTAAAGTGAAGGCACCGCTCCAACACCAGCTGTCGGAGCAGAATACACCCCTAACCCTCTGAGGCACCGTAGAAACTGAACCCCATCTGTGTTGGACCTCCACACTCACGTCTGTTCAATGTAAACGTTTGAGTCCTGCACGTACAGGAAACCGATCCGCTCTTTAAAAGGTGTCGAAATGCACAAGGCAGCCAAGTTCAACAAAAGCTCAAAAGAACGTGTTCACTGTTTGATACTCTGGAATAACTTCACAATCAAGCTGCTTTAAGAGACACAAAGATATTAATGTCTGAGTTTACAAACAGAGAGACAATGACCAAGAGAGAGAGGAAGCAGTTATGACTCCATTTGAGACAAAAACTCAGGAAGGCTGTTCCAAAAGACTGTTAAAGAAAAGAAAACCTCCTTCCACAAGAAAACCTATTCCCTCTATGATTTATACACTGCCTGGTCAAAAAGAAAGTCCCCATCAAAAAAATAAAGGTTGCACACTCTAATATTTTGTTGGACTGCCTGTAGCTTTGTTTACAGCACACATTCACTGTGGCATGCTTTAGATAAGCTGAGAAAAGCCCAGATCATAGCACTGCCCCCACAGGCTTGTACAGTAGGCACTAGACATGATGGGTGCATCACTTCACTTCTGTGACAGTTTTTCTTATTCCTTTGTCAGCCTTTGTAAAGTTTTTTTTCCTTTTTTAAAATTTTGTGTGTGTGTGTGTGTGTGTGTGTGTGTGTGTGTGTGTGTGTGTGTAAAACCAGCTTCTATTGTTTTCTGACTGTAAACCTTGAACTCTTTGTGTGGATCTCCTGTGTACCGACCTTTGCCTTCATTGAATGGACTTTGAGTTTTGTGTGAGTCTCGTATTTTGGGTTCATCCTTGTAGTTCAGTCTGACATTATCAACCAGTATGACCTTAAAAGAAACTTTAAAAATGTATTTTATTATTTGAAAAGGTTTTTTTTATCCTTTTGTCACTCTCAGGATATTAACTTGCACAGACAGGCTATGCTAATGTCTAGAAACAACATACTTAAAAGGACAAATAAAGTCAGTATAAAGGTAAGTGAACTAAGAGAAAAAATGATTATTAGATAACTTTACAGAATTTGTTCACCGCCACCTCAAAATATGAACGATGACATCCAGCTGTAAAACCTGCAAGCTTTAATATTCGTCAACGCTGAAACCTCAGCATGCGGTTGACCTCAGTCATGCTATTTTTCATGCTTCGTTATTCTGTGAAGATATTTATTCCACTTATCCCACAAGTTATCCCAAGGTAAAGTAGATTTGAGCTTGACCTTTGGCCTTTGTTTGAGATGAATTGGATAACACATCTTTACCGTGAGCTTGGAGGTAAATTAAGAGTTTAACTTTGAATAAACCTGAATCAGCTGGTGCAAACCACTTTGGATGATTAGCTGTTGTGAAGAGCTTTTATTACTCATCACAGTGAAGCAGTGAGACTTCAATGTCCTGAGACTCTTGTCGTGAGCGGATCCTGCTGCAGTGTCTTCTGCAGCACTGAGTTGTACGTCCTGGCGTCGTGCTGCTGTGTGGGTCACTGAACACTGTGAACATTGTCCTGCACACCAGAAAATGTTTGTTATTCCCTCTGTAAGCAGAGGGCTTGTGTGTATGAATTTCAATGTGATAGTGATCATGTGTGCTTATGAAGGTTTGTCTTCCCATGCTGCACTCCTGTGATATGCAGCGAGCCCTCTGGGTAACGTAGGCTCACTCTGTGTTACTGAGAGAGGGGAAACAATGAGAGCCCAGGATCACGCTAAAATCCCCCATGCCTCGTTCAGCCTCCAGGTTGCTGGAGTGCCACCCCTAATTTAATTACCTCCCTGTGTCTGACAGAGCGACTGCCTGCGCTGGCTGCCATCCCTGCATCACATTAAACACACACGCACACACACACTCACTGTCAGAGATCCATTGGGGAAAACAAGGCAGCAGAGGCCAGCCTTCCACAAATGAAGCAAGCGAGCGTGAGTGTGTGCAGCACAGTCCCTCCTGAGCAGGTGAGAGCCGTGCAGATGCTCTTCAGTCGACAGGAAAAATAAGCCCTTAATTACTACCCAGTCTGTCTCTCTCTTCCTCTGTTCCTCTCCTCCCCCTCGTCCTCTTCTCCTCCGTCACACTGCACTGCGGTTGCGGTGTTCGCCTCAAGGCTGGTGATTGCGGCGCAGGGCTCCTCTGAGAGTCTTCCCTTGTTATTATCCTTAAACAAGCAATTACAGCCGAGTCCCCGAGTGGAGCAAAATAGAGAGGGCACACCCATAGAAAAGCTCTGGGTTCCTTAGACAAACGAAGAGCAAAGCTCTCCCAAGCGGCTCTGTTTCTGGATTTGGCTGCTCACTCCCACCAGTGCTGTGATGATGGAAGGAACGCTATGGTTAGCATAAAAACCAGCGAGCCGGGGAAATGAAGGCAAAGTTTAAATAGCAGCGTTGAAAACAGCGGAGTTATGTTTGACATGAGACGGTTACGAAATACTTCTTTCTATTCCTGCAGAGGCATCACAGTAATTTAACTTGTGTCTGGGTTTTGGGGAGCCGTAAATTATCGGGCTGCGGAGGCCTCAGGAGGGGCCGCTCCGGCTCAGATGTTCAGCAGCAGAGGGGAGAGGAACAGGCCTCATCTATGGAGATGGTTTCATGGAATTCTTAAGTCCAGGAGAGAAACAGGGGCTGGATTCCTTCAATGACTTCATAGATATCACTCAACAATGCTGCCTCGGCAATTTAAAGTCACAGTGAGATGGAAAAGGGCTGCAAGGGTTACTTTTTCATCACCAATCTATCTCAAATAAAAGGTGCTTTGTTGGTAACCTCAGTCAAAGCTGAAGCATCAAAATTTGATGGCCTGGAATGAATTGTTTTCTTCATGAATAAACCTCTGAAGTCTCACTGAAGCAGCTGGATCCAGGTCTGTTTGAGTCTGACATTCTGTTGTGAAATAATTCATGCTCATGGTGGATTTAGGACAGCTTTCAGTTTTTAAACCAGACAGATACAGGACGTGTAGTCAGCCATCAGTACAAAGAGAATCAGGTTCATTTATGAACAGATGACTGATAAGCCTATGTTGGTAGACTGACCTGTTGAGATGGAAACTAGGTGAACAGGGGGTTAAGTGCAAAGAAAACTGGGTCAAAATAGGACATCACTTGGGATTATGGTTGGGAAAGAAAAGTACAAGAGCATCAAAAAGAAAGGCGTCATCAATAGGAATATTGTCAGTTATACTATTTAAAGATGTACAAATTTATACAGCTGCAAATTATAAGGTGAAAAAGCATTTCATAATAATAGTAATAACACCTGATAATCAGATCATTAAGCAAAACATTAAAATAGAATCTATCAGTGAAGCTACAAATGTTCCTGTTTGTTGGGGAACCCTGCAAATCAGAAGGAACATGAAAATTAATCCCATTGCCATATGATCTGAAGGTAGCACTGCAAATCACAAGAGATATAATATTTATTATATAGCATGGTTTAAAAGAGTTTTTGTCTCCAAACTTCAGAAAAGTCTCAAGATTTGTCTAAAGGGGTCTGGACAGTCATTTATTTTAGGCTCAGGTTTGACTTATTTTTCATTTATTTATATCCAGACCACCACTGACCAATTTCACATTTATTTACTTGTGAACTTAATAATTTGTTGTTTACACAGAAAAACCTTTTAATTCTACTTTGGTACACAGAAAACTCACAAGAGGAATCAATAGGGTAATCATTAAAAAATCAAATTAATAAGCAGAATCGATAAAGGCATTGGTATCAATATAAACTCATCAATACCCATCCCTTCACTTCACCTATTGTACTCACTATTAGGATGCTGTTATTGTCTCCAACACTGATGTTTATAGAGGTTGGACCTTTGTTTTACACAACCACCATGGCTCCTTAGTCAGTGAGACACTGGTTTTAAAGTGGTTTTACCATACCCCTCCTGTTCTTACCCCAATGACTATAAAGTTTGGGGTTTTCAAATATGAGGCGCAGAAACATTTGTTCTTGTGGGTAAAGTCAACATTGGTCTTAGTTTTGTGGCTCCACGGTTCCCGTTGCTCTTATTCTCTGTGCAGTCCCATGATGGGATTTGGAATTTTGCGAAAACAAATCAAAGTAAAAAGTTTCCTGGAGCAGCTCTGTTGCCGGGCGGGTTTTTCTCTCCTTCATCCTGTTTCCTTCATAACTCTGCAAGCTGCGGTCTGGCAAACATTAGAGCCGATTCCTCCATTGCCCCCTACAGTACGTATTCCCCTCTCTCCTGTTTGTTACATCACAGGCATTACCTCAGTGCTCTGCTCAGCCTAAACACTCGCTCTGTGATGTTGCCATAACAATGTGTTCCTCTGGCACTGAGTTGGGCCCAGCTCGTCCAGCACCAAGGCCCTCCATCACTCGTAAAGCTGTGCAGGGGGAGGCTGCAGGTCTTTCACCCCACCACCATCACCTCCCCATCTTGCCTCCGATGACGACTGAGTGTTTTCAGGAGGAAATGTAGAGAGCTGAATGGATGGAGCAGATGTGCCGTATTAAACAGACAAATGGAGCATGGGAAAGCTCTTTATAAAAATAATGGAGCAATTTAAAAAAAGAATGACTCCAGGGCTGAAAACTAAGAAGGCATTAGCTTTTAGCTTATTGCACGTCTTGCTCAATTTGTAGATCCACAATGAGAAGGGCTGTATTTCATGTTAGCAGGAGGTGAATGCAAAGGAAATGTAATGTGTGTGTGTGTGTGTGTGTGTGTGCGTGTGCATGTGCGTATGCGTGTGTGTGTGTGTGTGTGTGTGTGTGTGTGTGTGTTTTAAATTAAATCGACAGAACTGCTGCTCCAAAGTGTCACAGTCTGTGCTTGATATACAGTCGTCTCAGGGATCCATATGGAAAGACACTACCCATGATTTACTGAGCTGAGTAATCCTCCTCACTATATGTGAGACATGTTTGATTATAAGAACCATTTCATACATTTTCCAGACACAGGTCAGAGGAGCCACAGAAAGTCTAACACTGGGATTCCCCTGCAGAACTTTCCAGATCTCCTCTCAGCTCTAGCCTTCATTCTGCAGCTGTGTCAGTGGTTTATGATTCTTTCTTTGAATGTAAAAGCATATAATGTACAATCTTTGAAGCAATTTTCCTCTAAGAAATTGTTTCAAAAGCTTCAAGTCAATTTGTAGAAACCTTGGATGACTGGTTCTGAACTTCGGCCTCATGTTCACACCACGCGGTTGACGTGGTCATGCACACACAGCTTGTTACTGCCTTCCAGTGATCGTGTAGGTCTCTGTTTTTGGTTCCCACATGAGCCCATGACCCTGACGCTACTCACTGATTTGATATAACAAAAAGAGAAAAAATCTCAGCTCTGCTTCCTGATTTCCTCAATGGGTAGGGAGCAAACATCCTGTAAAGGGTAGCACTTCAAATACATCAAATCGATCTTTTTCTGTTAACCCAGCAAATATTCTGTAAAACATTCAGTTCTTTTCTGAATGTGGTGATGAAGTTACAGAAGTTTTTGAAGCAGACGATCTCTGGCCGCTGAGTGAACCGATTACTTGAAGCGTCCCCATAGGGAACAGCAAGTCTACATCTGTAATGAAGCGTTGACCGTTATATCAACTTTCTTAATAAGCTCTGAGGGAGAAATACAGACTAATCTCAAAGAATTAATGCTTTTTTTTCTACAGGGCACAGCAGATGAAATGTTTTCTACGACGTACAAAGAAGATCCAGAAAATATAAATACTTAACGGATGAATTGATGAGTTGATGTTTGAAGATGTCAGACTCACTTATCAAGGGCTAGAACACCTTGAAAACTACACAGGACAACACTGCACCTTTCCTTGCAACTGGTTGGAAGAGACAACGTTTAACCTGAGAGTTATTTCACAGTCCTGATGATGCTGGAAACACATCGGAAAGGAGGCATTGCAGGGGGGTGTCTATTCAGTGCCCGCCCAACTAAGTCGAGCGCATAAAAGGCACAAAAAGTGGCAATGAGTGTGTATACACAGACCCCGAGTATGCAGAGAGTGGTCTTACTGCATGCTGATTATGTTTTGACGAGTGCAGGATTTTGGCACTGAATCAATGCCATACCAGAGCTGCACCTGTAAGATGTACAGAGAGAGAAAGAACACACAACTTTGGCACAGATCATGTCCCTCGATGAGAACAATCTCAATAATTGTACACAATTTGATTAACTGCAAATTGCAAATCTTTGCTCCAGTATCTGACAAAAAATGAAATCTGTTGTGAAGCCAGTAGCTACAAAACAGTTTATACTAAAAATGCAATAAGTGAGTTAGTTTCAGACCCCTCTGAGGTTGGTTCTATGATTTAGAAGCAGCATATTTAAAAGCCTTTTTGCTTAATTCATTCCTAACTCTGGGACCAACATCCAAAGAATATTTTGAGGTCAGGCAAAGAGGGCAGTGAAATTATCTGCAAGAAATGAGAATGACTGAGTGCGAAGTGTGTAGAATAAAAAAAGGTCACCAAACTCTTCATCACAGGTTACAGTGCAACTTTGTTTAACAAGGATTCAAGGGTTGATCCATCAGCTCCTATTTTAAAGAAGCAAACTTGATGCTGCAACCATCCCAAATCTGACTCTGCAGGGTTGAGAAAAAGCAAACCAGAACATTTCACACCAAGTAAAACAGACATGTTTGTTTGAGAAAATCTAGTTCCAGTTTTTTATACTGATGCAAAGTTGTGAACTTGAGATTCACACTACATGGTGGATTGTTGAGTGTGTTTTTCAAGGGAAAATACATACCCCCCCCCCCATCTCTTCATGTAGATCTGTAGACTCAAACAAACACACACACACATACACACACACACACACACACGCACACACACACACACACACACAGACGCACATACATTTTTCTGACGTGCAGCTCATTTAATGGGAGACACTTCATGGCTCCTGTTTGAGAAGTCGACTTCCTCCCTGAGCTCCAACAGATTTGATCGCTCCGTCAGGGTTAAACACACACACACACACACACTCACACACACAAACACACACACACACGGTGCACTGAGACTATGATGAGTCAAATTGAGGGTTGCTAATTATAGCCCGGGGGAAGTTTTGCCTTTTTGCTCGTCATTGGCTCTCTTTGGGAAGAGGAGAAGAAGAAGCTGTCGGCAGGGGGCTGATGGGAGGTGGGCGGCGACTTCTTTCTGCAGGCATCCGGCCTGTCCTCTTCCCGGGCTGTGTGTGCTCATCATGCATGCTCTCTGCATCTGGACCTATTCAACACCCCCAAACCCCAGAGCTCTGCCTCCTTTTGCTGCTTGCGTTGTCTTTCTTTTTGATTTCACAGCATGAGAATATGTTTGCTTTGTCTCAATCCTCATGTGGGGGGAGGCAGGGCCATAAGCTGTTCCAGAGGAGACAAAACTTAAGCTCCAAAGGTGAACTGGAAATGAAAAGAACAATCTAATGTTCATAGGTTTCATTAGTGGAAACAGAAAAACGCAAGTTATTCCACTGTTTTTGTTCTGTCGATAGCTCTCATGTATGGACACAAACCAATGACGTCCATTTCCATCTTGAAATACTTATACTCTTTCTTTTATTGTCTGAGTCTCTGAACCATCAGATCCATTTGTAGAGCGGTACAAGCAAAACCAAGTCCACCATAAAGCAGTCCTGGAACGCTTTGAAAGTAATCTCACAAGGACTGAAACTCCTTGGAAAAGGACATCTTGGTTTGAAGGATGGGTATAGTCTTTGTGTGGGTTTCTGACGTGTCAAACAATGGTGGTCCGTGTAGTGAAATGGATGTTCTCTCTTTTTTTTAATCATCTGTAAAACAGGCAAAGATGTCATTGATGAAAAAAAGACACAAGATAAATCCTGTGGCTGCACCAGGTTGTAATCATGTTTATTTCTGCAGTAACACGACATATTAGGATAAGAGGCCTGATGGATCCTTTTACACACGTTGTAGAGTAAAGAGTGACCATGCTAACTGGAGACCTTTGACTGAAGGTGTCAGTGATTGTTGGCTGTCACACTTTACCCTGAAACACTACAGCCATCTGTGACTGTTAGTTATGGACCAAATGCAACACAAAGGAGATTGTGGTGGAGTTCAGGAGGTCTAGGAGGACTGCCTCTGCTCCTATTACCATCAATGGAGAGGTTGTGGAGAGAGTCCTGACCCTTACGTTTCTGGGCGCTCACATCACTGAGTCCTTGTCCTGGACTATGCACACCTCCCACTTCACTAGCAAGGCACAACACTCCATCTACTTCCTGAGAAAGCTAAGAAAGGCTGGACCTCCTCACCAACATCTCCCGGTGCACACTGGAGAGCATCCTGACTCACTGCATCATGGCGTGGTACTTATGGTGAAGAGGGAGCAGAAGGCACTGCAGAGGGTCATCAGAGCAGCACAGTGGATCATCAGGTCTGATCTACCTGCTTTCAGCCAACTCATTGAGACCCAATGTCAAAGCTGGGCAAAGAGCATCATCCGAGCCCCAGCCTACCAAACTATGATAATTATCAATCCCACCATAAAGTATTGTTATTTTTATAGAGTTGGAGAAGTTCTCTGCCTGGACGTAGTTCTCCAGTTCCCTTATTATGACCCAGGTCTCAGTGCCCTGTGTGCTGGTCTGCATTTTATTTCTCCACACAAGTTTATGTCCTGATATTCGACAGTCTGTAAATGTTCACAGATAATGTTGTTGTAAACATCAAGTGACTTGTCTTTTAAATCCCTTTTGTGCTATGTGATTCCTTCTCTAAAAGTCTGTCTTCCGTCCACTCACTGGTTTCTCAAACTCTACAGCACTTCAGTTACCAAAATGTGCAAGCCATTATTAATGGTCACCAACAGTACAGAGGTCTAGGGAGACTTTTGGGGTTTTGGAATCAGCTTCAAGTAGACTTGGATGGTACTGCAGTTTTTGCCATTCGACATTATCTCATTCAAACACAGAGGTCAGTCCTTGGTCCATTTGTAACTGTTTAACAACCAAATGCTGGCCTTTTTTAGGAGTGTAGAGAACTTGCAGAGAAAGTAAGCAACAGAGTGGACAAACACATCAGAGCAAGGTGACCTTTCCTGTGTTTGCATGTTCTCAGGACCCTGGTGTAACGTCAGAGTGATTTATGGAAATGAAACTTTGGGAATAAAGGAGTGTCAGATCCAAACCCAAAACTGTTAGTCCAGAAGCAGGATGCTGTCCTGATATCATCCTGCTTCCCGTGTGAATGGAAACCCGGCCCCAGCTCTGTCCTGGGGATCCCCCTTAACACATGTACACACACACGCAGACACACACATAAACATACTTAACCAGCAAATCCCCAGCAGGCCCTGGCACCACACATCCAGCCCTCCCCCTCGTCTCTGCTTCCCCCCGGCCCCTAATTGCTTTTATGCCTTTATTCTCACAGTGTGAGAAGTTTGACAATGTACATAAACGAAATTCCAGAATAGCAGCGGGATATGGAAAAAGCACATGTGGAAGCAGTTTGCCGCCCCTCTGGAGAAGACTGGGAATCTGAAGTTTTATAGATCTGTTCTGAGGCAGAGAAGGATGCCACCATTAAAGCTGCAGGGCCCACCGCCACTTGCTCACAGGACCCAGTCCTGCTCCTCAGGCATGCACAGGGTGAGTTCGAGAGCTACATGTTGGTCCATCGCTTCTTGCAGGTCCTTGTGTAACCACAGAGCTTTATGCCAGCTCACTGCAAACAGAAAAGCTGAAATTGTTTTGTGACCAAGCAAACTGAAGACTCATGGAAGCTACATGAGCAAAAAATAAAGTATGGACCAACGTGAGGGTTGTCTGAGAGAAACACAATGTACAAGCAGAACACATGGAGCCTAACAGAAAAGAACATTACTTAAAACATTTAAACACCAACGAGAGCTGCAAACATCTACAGTCAAAGTTCAGTCAAAGTGGCATCAACCAGAAACTTTCTGTCCTGAAAAGCACCTAAACAAGGGTATAGGCTGTTCAGGCCAAAAGAAACAATCCGTCTATTAGAAACATTTCCTTGTTTTTTCAGTTTTATGCAGACTGCCTCAGTTCAAAAACTGAAATCACAAAGCACACGGCATGACTGAAACAAGTTACACGCTTACATCCAGATCTGACTCACAAATATTGCAGCATGCAAGTTTTGCCATTTCAAGTATTTTATTTGCCATAGGTACATTTTGCAAAGTTTTTGAATAATCATCCATATTTCTGGTCTATGAATCCTTATGATGCTGGTGTTTGCAGCCTAAAGCTTTTGACTTTTTACAGCAAAACCTGACTCAATATGGGCCACATTCACCTGACAAGACTGTAAAAGTGTCTTGTTTTAAGGAAAAGACAAAAATTACTCTGAATTCCTGAAATATTCCAGAAATGTGGTAAGAAATATGTACTTGTCAAGATTTTTGTAACATAACATAAGCTTAACATGTTTTTATCTCAAGAAACACAACGAGAACATCTTTCTTACTGTTAGGAACTAGGTCAAAGAACCCAAAAGCACGACAGAGACTGAGTGTTGAATGAAACAGGACTGCATATGCACAGCATAAGGTAGAGATGTCCAAAAGAGAGAAGGCAGGAATCAGTTAACAGGCAAAAAATCAAAAATCACAAAAACTCAGATGAGGAAGAGGACTTCAAGACTATCTGGCACTGAGCACAAAAAGACTGGGGTTCAAATACACAAGGAAGTGATTACTAACAAGCCACAGGTGAGCACAAGGGGAGGGGCCTATGATCACCAGCCGGTGTGAGGAGGCGCAGATAGGAGCGAATTGACCTGGATTGAGACAGAATGCAAGTGAAACCAAAACAAAAACCAAGTACTGAAGTACAAAGGACAAGAAACAATCAAATGAACCACAGATTTACCCAAAAAGGACAATTTGTTTTTCTCACTTCAAGTAACCCAGGCCTCATCTTTTTTTTTTTTTTTTTTGCCTTGAAAGATCTTAAGACAACATCTGGACTTGTCGGATGAACTTTGCTGTCCAATAAAATGATTTTTGTTTCTTTTTGCTAGAAATAAGACGTAAATTCTTGGCGTTTGCGTTTTGATTGATGCATTCTTGTTGCAAATGAACTTCTCCAGGGTTGAAATGGATCAAACCGAGTTCACCTGTTTTCTTCAATCTTCTCTTGTCCTTCATTAAAGTGTGAATGCTCTGTTACTTACTTATGTCCAATGAGGGGAACACTTCCTGTTTGAAACGACTTCTACAAGCTATATAAGTGTGAAAAAGCCCTGAAAGAAGAGTGGAACACACAAACCTTTTTCTTCATGACTTTATGCTCTCAATCCCTAGTTTTAAGTATTCCTCAACATGCATGATGCTCTTGCAGTAAATTATGACCCCAGGGAATGCTTCAGGCAGATCCACTTGTTAATAACAAGTATGCCTCTCAGCCACTTAAAAAATTATGATTCAATTGTGCTTGTGTACTCTGATGAGTTGTCAGATGTTTGGTAAAGGTCTGGTGTCTGCAAGTGGGATATGGGATTCAGATAAATATCTCAGTTATTGCAGATCACACAAGCAGCAATCTTTTTTCAAAGTAAGGACACCTATAGCTTCAACAGGAGCCTTAAAAATGTAAAACTGGATATTTTGAAATAGTCCTGCATCAATAACTTTAGTCATGAAGCATCTGAGCGTTCTTCTTTCAAGGCACAAAACCAAATAGAACAGCTTTGCAGTGACGTATAAGGTCGTATTTAGACAAATACAAGGATGCAATAGCATTAAAAACTGGCCAAAAGAGGATGTTGGAAAGCGATGGGAAGCTTCAAAAACTTCAGGGTGATACTCCTGAAGAAGGCTCAGATTGCTCGAATTGTGTGGGAGTACGTCAGGGATTAACACAATAGTATTATTTGATTATTGGTGTATTATCTGTGCTATTATTCATCACAAACAGCCGCCTGGTTCAGCTCTTTCTCCTGCACAGATCCAGTGGAGCTAAAGGATTTCATCATCTTAAACTCTATTGAAGATCCTCAGTGGTGGCTCAATAGCAGGTGATAAACAGGCTCCAAACAGCAGAATTATGGGTGTATGTGTGGGCCTCTGCTGACAGATTAATATCCCTATTAAATCCCTCTACCAGTAGATTAACCTTGTTTAAAATAGCTACATGAATGCAATGTAAAGGATTTCTGTGAGGATTTACATAAAACTGTGTTTGGAGGAGCCATGTGGGCACTGTTTACTGTCACACACACACATCAAACAGATCTATTGACCTGCTCACAAAACAAAATCTAGACACGACTCTCTTCTCCTACGCCTCCCCTCGAGTTAACCCACGCCGGCTGGAGGTGATGTCCTGTTTGCTGCTGTTAAACAACCAGGGGATTCACCTCTCATCGCTCTGACTGTAGGAGTAGATGGAGCGAGGAGGAGGCTCTGATCTCACAACCAGCTCCAGATGTAGGTCGGCGAGTTAAAGCTCCCCAAACTGTACACCATAAATCTGTAGACTGAGGCCGTAAAGACGGGTTCTTCCCTCGTCTTCAGTGGCATCCCACAACCTCTGGGGTCGCAGAGATTATTACTCCATCCTTCACTGGTAAATAGTTGGCACTGCAGCCGTCCAGCTGGACCTGCAGAGACATTCCTCCACTGTGCTAAGTTCACATGAGGAATGTTAAAAATGTTTTAGTATCTTTACAGACTTTCAGCCCGTCCTTTTTGATTTGTAAAACTTTCTTTAATGAGTCTTTGGAGGCAGAAATGCACTCAAAATATACAGTTTCAGTATTATAGTTATTCAATTGTGTCCTGATGTAAGATTTGGAAGCTTATGCTGCAAACACGTCGAGTTACATTTGACGTTTATTCGTCCGCATGATGTATGCATGAGGTTCACTCCAAGCCATGGGAGGCGAAAAGAAAACTTTTAGAGTTCTGAGATACATGGCAAACATTTCTCACTGCTTGTTACCTGCAGAGCTGGAACTGCAGGACCAGTGGTTGTGTTAGGGTCTGTTAAAACACCAACCTGTGATCCCTCTAAAGTTCAAGTCCAAGATCCATCTCTTTTCCTCTCACATGACTTATCTGTGTGAGGAATTATGTACAGTTTGAAGACAAAAAAAACAGAACTCTGAATGAATGCTCTTTGTGTCAAACATCCTTGTTCCATCATTACAGACTGATGAAATCAAAGCTCACCTGTCCCTCAGGTGTCTCTTGATACCAGATGAAAAGTGGTCAGTTCTCTGAAGTGTTACTGTGTAAAAATCAGCTATTTCTGCATCTGATCAAGTAAAATGTTGTACATGGGGGGTAATATGGGCAAAATATGTCTAAATTTTTTTTTTTCTATACCTCTCTCTCTCCATCCACCCATCCATCCATTTTCTTAGCCATCTATCCTGTTCAGGGTCACGAGTGGCTAGAGCCTATCCTAGCTGTAACTGTCACTGAACAAGAGGAAGGTACACCCTGGACTGGTTGCCAGTCCATCACAGGGCTGACACATAGACTAACCACCGTTCACATACGCATAGTCACACCTACAGGCAATTTGGAATCACCAATTAAACTAGTGTGAGCATGTTTTTGGTCTGTGGGTGGAAGCCGGAGTACACGGAGACAACCCATGCATGCACGGAGAGAACATACAAATTCCACACAGGCTGGTCCACCTTTCCTGAACCAGGAATTGAACCAGGAATTGAACCGGTGACCTTCTTGTAGTGAGGCTGCAGCACCACCCATTGCACCACCGTGCAGCCCTACCTCTCTCCAAATTTACTTCAATATTTGTCCATCTTCAGAGTCTTTTTTCCAAAATCACCATTATTTCAAAATGTCCATTATCCATAGATGATGAATTCTCATAGTCCTGACACTCTGATTCTTCCTCCAGCTCCTCCTCTTCCCTCTTACTTGCATTGTTGAGTCCATGCTCCCAGAAATGTGTTTCCAATCTGAGATGTGTTCTTATGGGACATTAGCATGGCGAACAACAATTTCTGCTCAGAACCTGTGAGGGCTATTGGAGGAAATATTCACTGACAGCCAGCTCAGAAACTATGAGCCATAACAGGCAAACTTATTTATCGACCTCTGCACAAAAACAGCTCTGTGAGAGTCAGGAGGGATGGCTGGAGCAAACTGGATTACTTGGAATCAGTTTTCTGAGTGCTGAAGTGATTGGTCCACTTTCAGCAAATACAGTTTAAGACTTGATGACACCACTTGAGATTCTGGAGGAACATTTTGAACCATGCATCCAAGAAATCTTGTTGGAAAACAAGTGGCGAGCCCCGCAGCTGGCCATAATGAGCTTAAACATCCGTCCATCAAACCTGTCAGCGGAGCCAAAGCAATCCATGTCCTGTTCTTGAGCCATTCACTCAGGAAAGGAAACATCTGAAGCTGTTTTTGTTGCCTCACATGGCTCCTACACATCCAACCAAACATGTTTTCTAGGTGTGATGTAAACAGATCAAACCCCATCGAGGTCGCTCTGAGTCCAGCCCATTTAGCTGCTTCTGTAGGCACCTATTTGAAAGATGACTAAGATTTACTGTGATTCAGGTATTTATATGAGGCACTTCAATACTCAGCTACAGAAGCACCACTTTCACCTGGTTTAATGTCTTTGCAGCTCCAAGGCTTGAAGAAGCTCTTTTGTTTGCAGCTCTGTGAGAGGTTTTTGCGTGCTCACAACTCATGACAGACCTGACTTTTACCATCCAGCTAGCATGAATTCCTCAGAGGGGGGATTTTCCCTCTGAGACACAGATGTAGAGTGAAACCACAAAACCTCCCACACAAAGTTAAATCGAGTTTGGCTCGAGCAGAACATCAAGCTGCACTGAGTCAGCAGCAGCAGGACAGCAGTGCGGTCACCGTTTGAACATGTTCTTGCATAAAGTTCCCTCTGTGGATGGAGAGCCACTTTGGGTTTCTGGTCTTCATGAATCATAAATCTGCTCCTTAAAACAAAGTGAGGTTGGTTCCTTTGTTTAAAACATAAATGCAGCTCCATGAAATCTGACTCACTTAAACTTAAACACGGAGTACCTCTGTTTCTCCAGGACAAAGATTCATCATCCGCTTCATCTGATCCGTCCAGATTCTTTCTGCTGCACCACACCCTGAGAATCCTGAATCAAAACTGGTCAAGGTTCATGAATTCAAATACAGGATTACATTTATTTCAGACCAAATGCAAGTCCACAGTCATGCCTTATTGTCTAGTCAGGAGGCAGAACCATCATGAAGTGTGTGATGTTTAGAGACTTCAGTTTCTGGAGTTGCGACCTGGCCTCGTCCAGCTTGTATGTTTTCAGGCCAAAAGGAACCTGAAGACAAAGATTATATAAGGTGTAAGTTTAAACTGCCATAAGTGTAATTATCTTATAGTGAGAAGGTTTCAGGTTCCAGCTGAGATCTGTCTGTCGTCAATATGCTCTTGCATGTATTTGTGGAGGTACTCTGGTTTCTTCTCTCAGTCCAGAGACAAACTCTTTTCACCTTTAAATACCCATCAGACATGAGATTGGCTGGTTGTCTGGTGATCTATTCAGGGTCCAGCCTCACTGGATGACACATAAATGGCTGAGCGAGGATAAAAGGTATAAATGATTGATGCATGGATGGGAAAAAAATAACATATTTTGTTGTGGAATGTAGGAATATTTGGTCATTCAAATGCTCACGGCAAAGAAATTTTTCTTCACATCTTAAAAACAATCACTTGTTACTTGATCAAAGCTGATAAATTAGGTTCCTAAAATTGTTTGAGCTGCAGTTTTGTTCCTAAGTCGTGGTTCTGCCAAAAATCTGTTTTTATTAAGCGAGTGATAGAAAGTGTAAGTGCATTGTTCATGCTACATCCTTTCAAAGTCATGGGGTTTTTGATGTGAAGTTACACCAACCTTACATTGCTTACATTTATCTGGTAGTCTTTTACAATAAACAAGGCAAAATTAACATATTAACATATTAACATCTACATCCATTAACGTCAAGAGCATATGTTGTAGAAATCAATGACTCTATCTGTAAACTTTTCAAAATGCTTGGCTCTAAACAGCCCACAGCTCGGGGCTGGCCAATCAGTGTGAAGAAGATTTGTGGAGCAGGATGCCTTAAAGAGAAAGCAACAAAAACAAAGTGTATAAGACAGAGGCTGAAATATTCTTTTTGTTTTGTTTTGTTTTTTTAAGCACCAGTGATAGTAAAAAGGGCTAAAATGAGCTTACAATAATGCAAATATACCACCGGGACATCAGAGGGACAGAAAAAGGAGTTTAAAAAAAAGCACAATACCACCTCTTAAAGAAAAAGCTGAACTTGTTGAGTGAGTGTTGTGTTTTTAAAGAATAGCTCAGCTGGGAGTTCCACTGCTCTCATAAAGTTTACCCTACAGTTACACAAGCTGGCCTAGTTGCTGAGGGCTTGGTTTGATGTGTATCTGGTTTCCAGATTGAGTCAGGTTTAATAACGTCTTGGATTAATTACTAGTGTGCAAACCCTGCAGGAGCTGTGAGGCAGCCTGCATGCTCCGAGGTACGTAGGTGTAGAAGATTTGGGCTGGTGTTAAGTCCAGTACTGGGCCATATTGGAAACCTTTGAGGAAAATTTCTGGTTCAAATAATCCATTTACTTTTATAATACATCTTTATAGCCAAATATCACATCCTAACAACTCAGAGAGCGATGCAGCAGAGGAGCGTTAGTGCAACTTTTGAAACAGCTTTCCAAATGATCATCTTCCTCCAAACGTTTCGGTAGAGTCTGTGTCAGTAGGGATATTTCCTGTAACACTGTCAGACATTTGATACAACAGTATAATGGTAGTAAACAAGCAACATCGAACCCTAGTGGCTTCCTTCTGTGGATTGATATGAGAACAACTAGAGTTTGTGATCAGAGTGTGTGAGCAACAGTATCAGAAATAAATTCACAGCCTTAGAGTCCTCTAACCGACCAAACTGTGCTGAATATCTAACCCAGCCATGCAGAAAGTCAGAGCTCATCTTAAAGCAGATATTTACAGCCGTCCACACCTGCATAGAAGCAGCCGGTGCTTGGGTTGTGTGGTGTTTTGGTTGTAATGCGGTGGTTGCAACAGGCTGTAGTGATTTGTGAGTCACTCTCCAGCTCTCACACTCTGCACAGCGAGGAGACGACAGAACTGTGAATGGAAATGGTCGCTCTGTGTCAGATTCCAGTGAGTCACCAATAAGCGGCGTGCCTCCCTCTCTCACCTCCCCACATCTGGACACTGTTAACATTCCTCACTGCTCTCTCTCTCTCATACACACAAATGCACACTGAAAAAGCAGGGCTGCCTGTGGAGCTGTACAGACAGTATATACATAACAGTTTAGTTTCAATTAAGGCTGTTTAAAGGATGTTGAACTTACTCTTGAACTCTTGAAACATGCACACCTTGTACCTGTGGTGTGTGTGTTTGTGGATCTTGAATGAAAAAGCTATATATTTCCAGAGTCAACACTTTTGCAAATGTATCAAAATTAGCAGCCGTGACATTTTTTTCATTTCCCCCAAAAAACCTGAACTCTCTCCTGAATCGAGTTTCTGTGAAAGAAAATGAAAGACAACGAGATCAGCTTTTATTTCTGTTCCCAGCATTGATCTAAACTGACTCTAAAACAGGATCTCGACCTGAGTTTAGACATTAATTCAGTTTGGAGTTGCTTGAATTTCTGCTGAGGGAAGCTTTATTGGATAGCTTTCCCCGCAGAAAATGAAACTTTGATCTGTGAATTAAATATTTAGTGTTTTATTTAATATTTCATATACAGCAGGAGAGTTTCTTTAGAACAATGGCTTTAATGTTCAAGGTAAAACATTACCTCTGGAGTTGGGATGAAAGAGACTGAACCTGAAGAGGACTATGTCAGTCTGACAGACAATGCCTCCACATTTTATCCTTTGTGAGAATAAACCAGTCCTAGACAAAGAAACCTGTTCCCATATTTCCTGAGAGGGACATCTGCAATAATCAAAAATGTTTGGATACATCCATGCAAAAATTTTGTTATTTTATTCTAACTGTTTGAAAATGTACCCATGCAGCTGCTGATCTTAGAATTTTTCATAAAAATATGAAAGATTTCAATACTCTGACATGTAAATCGGGTGTGTGCAGCTAGTTTATGCATGAAATCCTCATTGCAGTTGAATTTTGGTTAGCTTAGGTTAGCATATAATTAAGTGCACCTACTTTATCAGCAGTACTCACCAAGTATTTCTGTTACAGAATGAACAGGCCTTATTCTCACAGCAGCTATCTTTTTGTGATATGAATCTTAGAGTTAAATTTTTGGTATCTTATCTGCGGTCATCAACATTTTGATGAATTGTTGTCTTTTCACTTCTTGTGCAGTGAGCCTACCAGAGTAACTTCCTAAGAAAAAACACACTGTGTCAAAACCTGACCACATTTACCTTGACTACAATAACAAACTGCCATAAATGCGGAGCCAGACAACAGGTTTGAGGTTTCAGAGCCAAACATTAACCCAAGAGTTGATCATCGATTGAGGGAACCTCTTCGTCTCACACCCCAACTATTGGTCATGTGGCTTACCAGACTGAGCATACAGCCAGTCTTGAGCTAAGACAGAGCTTCCAAGTTTAAACCCTTTCAAAGCTCTGAACGGGGAGTGATGGAGAAATAATGGCATGATGACTGGTTGAATGAAACACTGTCAGGAACGGGAAATGTTTGGTGTGTGAGTGAATGAGTCACTGTGTCTCATTTCAGGGGCTGCAGCCTTCAGAGGACCTGGCTTCTGTGGCCTGCGTGGACTGAAAAGGCCAAACTGAATTGAGATGGCCTGGTCTTCTGAGCATTTCCTGTTTGTGTCACATAGCCCTGCCCTCGTTGCTTAGCACCTGTTGAACATTGAATAGGAAAGGAAATGGAACCAAAAAGTTTATTAACATTTTTCCTTTTTTCATATTTTGTTATAGCTGGGGGTGGTTCACCACCTATGTCGCTGTGTAATGTGTATAAAATGAAAAAGGAGAGAGAAACAGGGAAGTATTTGCTCTGTACTGAAATATAATTCAAAGGTAATTCTGTATGACAGTTAAGTTTTTGGTTCACTTTTTTTCAACTGTTATTATTACTTTTATATAGGGCGTCTGAATAATTCTTACATAAAAACAATATTATTTAGATGGGAAAAAACATTCATCTTAAAGAAGTTGACTGGAGAGATAGGTGAACATATTGTGCCTGCATATAAAATCCAGCTTGTAATGAATTCTATCTTATTATCTGTTTAAATAGTTCCTTTTTAATTTAATATAAAAATCTGGAAAACGCTTCATCTCATGTTCAACAATATTCAAATTGCATTTTTACTGATTTACAAGTCTTTGAATAAGAGGGAGGAAAAGGCAAACAAGTTTGAGAGGAGAGAGGCATTGATAAACAAATTGTAAAGGTAAAAACTGTTGTGATTTAATAGGTGTTAGTAATGCAAACCTGATAGGTAACAGACACTACTTGAACAATTGCTGTTAAGCTTCAGTTCAAGCTTTTTCTTGCTCTATTCACTTAGTTTGGTACAGAAAGCTTTTCAAAGGCATGGAAACAAAACCTGAATATTTACAGCAGAACTCCTTCAGGAGTTCAGCCAAGTCCATCATCTTTCAAGTTAATGTGCAATGAACCCTGGGGTACGAGGGTCCGTGAAGGATTCACAGAATCCGTCCTTCGTGGCCCGTAGAGGAGGCCTGATTCTTTGAATGCATCAGCTGCATTCGAAGGAGCCTTTGAAATGAGACAGTGAGACTGTCTTCGACTCACCCCTGTGACACAACAGGTCTTCAAATCCAGCCTTTGAAGGATGCAGCCCCTGAATTGAGACACAGCCAGTGCAAGTGTGTGTGTGTGTGTGTGTGTGTGTGTGTGTGTGTGTGTGTGTGTGTGTGTGTGTGTGTGTCTGTATGTAGGCTGCCTGCTATTAGTGACGGTGCTGCTCCACCACAACAATATGGTGTACTAGCTACAGATTTGTATCGTCCATTGTCTTAACAGCTGTGATTATAGAGCAAACATCTGATAGGGGCGATCAAATGGCCACAGTTTGGCTGTCAACATTTAAATGACCTTTGACCTGAAGCACAGCTGTAAGACATGAAAACCAAGTGCTGCTACTTTTTATGTACAGGTTATGAAATGTGTGGTCTGGTTAACTTAAATCACAATCAACTGCAAATACATTTTTACAAGAATGTGAGCAGAGGAAATTTTTGGGTTGGCCTCCTTGTCATTCCCTTGTGTTAATCAATGGAGGTGTTTCACGATTTAACTGACAGGACTCTCTGATTATACCAGTAAATGCTCAGTTACAGCGCTTTCCTTTCCTTTCAAACTGAAGTTGATTCAAGCTGTAGATTGTATTTAAGACAGCAAAGCCCATGTAGAGTGATTGACTCCAGCTCTGAACTCCTGGCTTTGGGTCTGAATGATGTTGCTGTCAGAGTTTAAACTGTCCTGAATGAGCATGAACACACTCCCTCGGCCTGTCTCTTAGAGCTGGAGGATCATTCTGCACCTTCAGTCTGGAGCCTGTCCTGCGGGTGCTGCAGTGACGGAACCCCCCCCCCAGCCCTCGCCCCTCTGCTGACCCCGGTTTGACGCCGGCCTGTCAGAGAGAGGGCTCATTTAGCTCCAGGGCCCCCTGTTTACCTGTGAACTTGAACTCCATTCACAAAACTGGTCCAACCACTGCTCCTGTGTGTGTTTGTGTGAGTGTGGTACTGCAAGTGTGTACATGCAAGCAGACATAAATAACTCCCCTTTCTGTCAACAGGTGTGTGTGAGTGTGTGTGTCAGCTTGTGTGTAGCCTCAAGGTGTCAGTTGAAAAGCCTTTGAACTTCTTCTTTGACAAATAAAAGTGAGACGACGTCTCTTCCTTCTCTGCATCTTTATTTGCTCTCACAAAATATTTGCAGACCACCTTTCTACACAACAGAACCAACACACCTTCATTTATCCTCCACACCTTCCTAAACCTGATGGATGTCAGGAGGGGAGAGCTGGAAGCACGTTTATAATCCAAGCCTGAGGAAACACAAGCATACATTCATTTCTCACATGAGTTTGTGACTACTTCTGAAAACGTTATTGAGAACAGCATGAATTCAACATTATCAAGGCCTAATTGGACATGGACAAAAAACATGTTTTTTTTTTACTTAAAATACTTTGATTCCAAAACCCCTACTATGAACAGTAACTGAAAAACTTGTGTTCACTGTGACTTAAGTCCCACATTTTGTTAAAGCCATGTGCTGGATTTAAATAGAAATATTATGTCTGTTTGTGGTTTCAAACAGATTTTGGTCTTTAAGAATAAAGTTTATCTTACATTTAGCTTGATCATACCCAAGAAGATAATGAGTTTCAATCCAGATAAGAGCAAGAAACTTGGTTGAACGCTGATTAGTGGGAGACTTAAGATGTACTGATGTACTGATCTAACTAATCTTGACCTTAAAGAGCTGAGTGTAGCCAGAAAACTGGAAACCCTGAAAATCCAGACATTTTTACAAAGAGTCTGTAAAAAGAGATTAAATATGATCAAACTTTAGGAGCAGGCGTGAGGATTTCCAGGATTTAGCCTATAAGTGGAAATGCTAAACTGTGACTACAGAAATGTCTCCAGAGACTTCCCTCCTGAAAAAAGAATCTGCTGGCTGAAGTTCAATCCATGTCCAGGAAAGTGCGTTTGAGCCGTTTCTATTTCAGAGCCCCCCTCTCCCAAACACATGGACACACACACTGTAATTTAGTGTGTATTATTAGTTCCTCAGTGTGTTTCCTTTTATATCTCCATAAACATTTGTGGAAGACCGCCAAACACAAGTTTACTGCTTATGGCTGCTCTGTATACCTCCAGCACTGCGCCGACTTTTGATACCTCCCTGTACACAGACACATACACTCAAGTTCGCCCCCGAGTGTGAGTTTGTAGCTCTTTCCATCTAAATGTGGACTCTTCTGTGGTCTTTTGCGATGTTAGTATTTCCTTTTAGACAGGGGAGGACCTGTTCTTCTTTATGCTTCAGTTTTTCAGGAGTTAAAAATTGAATGTTGCACTGTGAAACACTTAAGTGGTTCATCATGTCTTCTTCAGGGTTGCATATCTCAAAAATTAACTCACATTTCATCCTTTTGTTTTAGTTTGATGTTGAAGTTTGTGCAAATGCTGGTGAGCTCAGCTACTGAGATGCTCTATGGATGTGTCATACCTCTCATGTATTTTTATATCCTTTATTTCAGCTGACCAAGACATTCAGGACCAGATTGGGTACAGAATCCTTCTGCGACATGATTTTCTGATTGATTTTTGATGAGCTATGGTGTATCAGATGAAGATACAAGACACAAAATATCTCAAAGAAAGAATCACCAACACCATTACAAGCATAACTTCAACTGTGCTAATGCAAGTTCATCAACAGTGGAAAAAACATAATAATATGTGCTTTCAAAACAATGGTAATCAAACAGAACACATTATACAAATAAAAGTGTTTATTTTTCCTATGTACAGAAACGTATGGCCCACCCTGTGTGTGTGTGTATATATTTATTTTTATTTATTTATTTATTTTAATGAAAGAGTGCTTTTAACTATGTCTGCATTTTTTATCCCCTCCACCAAGACCTCCAACTCCATGGTTTTAAACTTCATTTTTCTTTTACATCCACTCAGCTTTCTCAAACTTTCCATGGAAACAAACAGTAGCACACACAAACTCCTCATTTAAATAGGGTGGTCTGCACTACATTTGTACCTGTTATCAACTGTGCATGCTCTCATAGTAGATCACCTTCAACATGCCCGCAAATAGCATGGGCAATATTTGCATCTGCACATGCAATTAAGTGCTTGTTATTTGGGCTCTTAGCAGATCAGGCCCACAGTAAGCTTGAGCATGCAGCTCATTGGTTTGCCATCATTAAATTAATGCAGTATCAGATTTTGCAAACTCCCTCTGTTCATACTTCACCAAAAGCATTCAGGTCTAGTTTCTACAGATTTGTCACAGCTGGAGTTTTACCAGTTTTTGCCCTACCCAGTTTATGTTTTCCTTTTCAGCTTTTGTCTTTACCCTTTTTTACACTTCCAGAAATCCCAACAGATGTTAAACATAAGCATCCACCATTGATACTGTACCTGCATCATTTTTTTATCTGAATATCGCACTTGCCCTCAAGAACTCAACCATAATAATAATAATAATAAATTTTATTTATAAAGCGCTTTTTAAAAACTCAAAGTCGCTTACATCGAAAAAAACGTGAAAACGATATAACACACCCACTGCCAATATTATAGTTTTTGCAGATGAGCTGAAATCCATCATTAGTATAAGTATCGGCTGATATACGCCACTCCAGATTCTCTGCGTGTCCTGACTCTCTCGCGCTCTCTCACATTTCCCAAAACATCTTGGTATTTGGCAGGTGATAAAAGAGAGACTGGTGTCTGGTTAGAAATTTATCATGAAAACAAAAGTTACCACATGTCTGAATTGAAGCATCATCATTATCATCATGCATTGTGGTGACATGCTCAGTCTTCATGATATGGATTGTACCCAACTGTGTAATGAGTTTATGTGATCATCCTGGTGCGCAGAACATCCCTGATTCTTAGCAATGAAAAGCAAAACTTGCACAGTTAGCACGAGCAAAGTTTGGCCCACATGGCTGCACAGTGGAAAGTTTATTATACCGGATGACTTGAATAAATCTTATCTGAGCAGATGTCAGAGCAGTGTGAGCTCAGTGTGACAGACAAATGTCTCTGGGGCCGAACCAGCAGAGCATCGAGCAGCAGTCACCAAAGACAGAGAGGAAATCTAAAAAAACACAAATCACACAAATAACAGCTCACAGACCGCAGACACTGAATCTAAAAAAAAAACCCTGGATGCAGGCCGAGCTGCCGTCTCAGAGTGAACGTGCAATTCTCTTGGCGGCAGAAAGTAGCACGGCGAGCCTGCGTCTGGTCTGGGCAGCAAGGGGTTAATCTGGCGGCGGTTGGTGTGTTCACAGCAGGAAGGCAGTGGCCCGGTCTGGGCCAGCCTCCAAACAGATGTTGGTTTGTTTCAGGGCTGTGGTTAAATAGTTGGCTGGCGTTCCGGCACACAGGGGAGAGCAGAGGGGATTAGAGTGGAGAGGACTGCAGCTGCACTGAGCGAGCAAGCGAGAGAGAGAGAGAGTCAGATAATAAGAAAGAGGGAAACTGGGAGCCAATGATGCAGCTGAATGAAAGGATGGTAAGCTGCGTGACCTTCAGGCTTTGATCGCCATAATGCAAACCACCAGCAGACTCACAAATTAATTCTACGTTCAGGAGACGGTAAATTCACGCTCCACTCGGTTTTGTCTTTGGTGCAAAGCTCCCTCTGTAAATTCTTTCTACTTTCCCACCCACTATGTGTCAATCCAACAGGTCTGACTGCCACATATTCCTTTCGAAGTTTAATGGAGTCATTTGAAAACAAAGCTCTATGTATAGGAAAGAGGGACGTATGTTGTCTAACAGTCAAATAAGATGATTGACATAAGCAGTGAGTAGCTGCAGTGTGGGGACAAATAAATGTCATACTCTTCAGTTTTTATTCACTGCTCCATACATAGCTTTAAGTTTGGATTCCCAGCCTTTGGGTGTCATTTCTGGGGTGCTGCAGGTTGTTGTACATAACACACAAACGTTAAAAAAAAAAAAATCTTTCATCTGAAATACACAAGATGGGTCTGCTATCCAGCCTTGCTGTTATGTGTTGAGGGCATTCGTAAACTCACACCGGCTGCGTGTTCAGTCTGGCAGACCGCATGGCTGATAGACAGCTGGAGTCAAGAGACGGAGGAGTCCCCCAGCTTTCCACTCCATTAATAAGTCTCTCTTCATTCATGTTGGGCTGTAGAACAACAAACATGCTGACTTTTTGGTGTGTTTTTGCTCATTATGGCCATTTGCTGTCATAGTCAAGCTAAATACGATCTTTTTCCCTCTCTCTCTTTTTAGGTGGTTCTCAAGCACTTCATCCTGTCCCACTTGATCTTCCTAACAGTAAATTGACACGTCACAGCTAAAGGCAAAAATAGGATAGCTGTGTATAACCTGCAGCCTGCTGGACTAGACATGTAGCTAGACCACAACGGAAAAGAAGTGTGAATTGAGGTGATAACATGAATGGTAACCTATCAGAGCCGATGCCTGACAGAGCAGAGCTGGATCGCAGACGAAGCAGGTGTATTTTAGCCGCTACAGGGAAACCAGTGGAGCGCAGGAAGAACACAAAAAGGCAGAAATAAACAAAACACTGGTGAAATTATTGAAGGTAACCAAAAAGAGGGGAAACACGGGGCAGGAAGTAAAACTAAACAAGACACATTGGGAGCAAGAACTACAAAATAAACTGGAAAACACGCAGTATATGAACACACAAGGCACAAGACAAGGATGGCTGTGAACAAGATAAAAAGGCACATTCACCTTTCTGTTTCTGATATAGAGTTTTGAAGCCAATCATCTTAATTAATGTGCAACTTAACTTATGAAGGAGTTTGGATGCTCCCCTACAAGGACACCTACCTATCAGTCCATCAGCCATACCTTTAAATGGACAAGACCTTTCAGTTTAATATCTCTATGAGTGGTGAGTAATAATAACTTCTCCTTTCTTAAGTGTGTGCTGATGGAGAAATGGTCTATTCAGACTAAAATCATGTTCTGAACCAGGCCGTACAGATGTTTATTTCCGCTGTGAAGATCTGCTTTTTAAATGGGTGTGTATGTGGTTTCTGCTGTTTCAGGCAGCCTCAAGTGGACACTTCAGGAGCTGCAGTTCGTAACACTTACAGAAAGGCTTCATATTCCTAAACCAAATATTACAGTTTGATTTGATGATTTCTAATGTTTCTGCTTTTATTTGCTTCTGGTTGAAAGGGTCTAAAAAATGAAATTAAAAAAGGGAAGAAAAGCCTTTTTTTAAAAAAAATATCAGATGAATCAAAATAATAGCATAGAGCTAAGTATTCTCCTTATCTCCATCACACAAAACTGGTGATTTTTACGAGGTATTTGTGTTTTCCTTACTAATATACTTTAATGGAAAACTGTGTTTTAAGTGATATCAGTTTAAAAAAGAGAGACAGTCGATGAAATACTAAGCGAAAAAATTTGTGAATTATCTGGAGTTTGAAACTTCAGCTGTGTGATGTGTCCAGAATCGCTGCCATAACTTTTTAACACCTACAGAAGATCTGTTATGAAGATGAACTGAGTGCAAATTTAAATTTCTATCAGTGTTCCTTAAAAGCAAAGGTGCATAAAACTGCATTTCCCTGGGTGTATTCTAAATATGAGAAAGAAAACATGGTCGGAGGGTGAAGAGGGGAAGAAGTGAAAGAAGAAAAACAAAAGGGAAAAGGACAGATACACCAATGGACAAACACACCAAGCAGCAATTGGATGAAGTTTTTCTTTTTCAAACATTTTATTTTTCTCTCACAAAAAAGAATTGGTAGATATTTTCCAAAAAGAACCGGTGCCCCAGGGGAGAAGAGAGCGAGGACAGGAAAACTCCACCGGTTTTTGCATAAATAGCACTTTGAAGTCAGGAATGGGGGGATGGAGAAGAAGGAGGAAAAGAAGGAAAAGAGTAGATATGATAGAAGAAGCCCAGTGTCAAAACTTTTTCAAGTGCAGATCCAGTTAAATATGCCTCCTCGGCCCCCGGGGGGCCCGGCTGTGCTTGCATGCTTAGTGTTTCACCTCCTTCCTCTCCTCCTCACGTCCTCTCCTCCGCCCGCCCTCCGTGAACACTGCAGAAACCAGCTTAGCCCTTAGCTTTAGCTGGCACACAGGCCTTGATCTCTTCAGACAGCGAGCGTGAGAGCTGCATTTTGAAGTGGATTAGTCTCTGTAGTATCTCTCAAACTCCTCATAAGTCAGGGGTCCACGGTTAAAGCCAATTAGCTCACAGGTCGGACTTCAAGGCCTCGTTGGGTTGTTGGAGGATGAAAAGTGAGATTTTAAAGATGGATGGACTGAGGTTTGAGTGAGAGGAGTACTAACATATCTTACAGAAGCATCTGGACATGAAATGATTTGAGGGGTGAAGTACAACTGGAGACTTTCTGTCCGTCTATAGGTTATAACATGCTCACTCAGTGCAGCCACAGCATCACGACTGTCCCTTAAATTATTTTGTATTAAAGTCCTTTTGATTCTCTGAGGTCTCCCTTTTCTTCTTGGTTCTGCTCATGAACTCATAGGTTGTTCCCAACTTCTTCGCACAGTGATAAATTATGGCCTCCATCCCTAGTCTCAGGTCTTCCTCACTACAGCATGATATTTGAGTCCAATAGACCAGAAAAAGCTTGTGATTGATGTGTAGTTTTCACTGCAGCAGCATCACTCTCTAATCCAAACATGGTCATATCTGCCCCCACATGTTCTGTTACCCTCCATCTTCTCAAAGTCCAAGTCAAGTCTAATTTTTATATCACATTAGCCTCAGAATAAAAACAACTACAGCTAAGTGCAGGAGAGACAAGTCAGAGAATGAAATGTAGTTTATCACAACTTGATGAGTCATCTAACTTGACAGAGGACTCTACAGGGAGATTTAGTGAGCGTGGGATGTCTGATCTTTGCAGAAGAAGGAAATCTCCTCATGGAGACACACAGACTGTATGAAGACTGAAGACTCTGCAGAGACCAAGGTTAGGCACGCACAAATCAACATGGAGGAGGAACCAGAAGCAGAGAGAGCAACATATTTAAACAGAGAGCAGGAAAGTGATTGGCTTATGCATAGGGTGTGCCATCATGCAATTGGATGAGAACTTTGAGTGTTAAAGCTGATAAACCAATAGAAGTGAATGCAAGTAGCGGCAAGACACTAGATCAGATAGGTTTCTATTAAAGTCAATCTGTATAAAACATGGACATAGTCTCCGTGACGTCACCCGTCAGTAACTGCAGCTCTGTTTTGAAACAAAACGGCTCATGTGCAAATCGAGTGACAACCCAAATCATACATATCACATTGAATCGAAGTGCAGGGAGGAGCTTCTTCTGCCTGTTGATTCTATGGTTAAAAGGCCATCATCCATCTCAGGCTGGTCTTAAAAGAGGGGAATAATGGGCATCAACTTTAGTTGGTAACTTGGTAATTCATAACTGAGTAACAGTTGTTCATGGTTATCAGTATCCTGACAGGACAAGCAGAGCTGTTGAGATTTTGTTTTGCATCACCACCTGTATACAGACTCCTGTACACGGACTCCTGTACACTTAACTTTTTAAATAAAGACAGCACATCTTAAAGGAAATAAAAATATGATGAGCCTCAGATGAGTTTCATCTGTTGATTTACTGTCCAAATGAAAAATGAATCAAATGAGACGAAGCAGCTCATGAACAAGTATAATGACCTTTTAGAGATAGGGAAAATGAACTCCTGTCCGTTCTTTTGTAATTTTCCTCAGTGGTGGTCTTATCTGACAAATAGACCTCCATACGAATGAAGTCACTTTGTTTTCTGATAGATATCTAACACTGAGGGTAAACACATATGATGTGCAGACAGCACAGTTGGTCTGACGATGGATGTAATGTGAAGTTGAAAGCGGGTTGTTCCCTTACAGATTCTTTCTGCTTAATTAAAGCAACATTTTAGCGGCGGAGCGTCTGATGACAATAAGCTTCTGGAGAGCAGCCTGTCTGCTGAAATGTTGCTTTAATTAAACTGAAAACCTGATCTGAGTGCTGGGGTCTGCTCTGCATACTGTGAGCTGTTTCCTCACATTAATGTGTTTGATGTCAGCCCAGATTTGACTTTGATTACTCATCATGATAAGAATATGAAGCTTGTATGTAGATGTGTAAAAAATATCAGTTGATGGTTTAATAATGGCATATTTAAGGTGATCATGTTTGGAATGGACATCTTTATCAAGGAAACAGACATTCATCTCTACATATTTTATCACATCTGTAATATGTGATGAACTGGTGCCCAGAGAGGGCACCTTTAGTGCCTGTGGGAACTGTCACTTCAGCATAGGAGTGTGTTTTATGTGCAAGCCGATGTTTGTGTGAGTCTTTGTGTGTGTGTGTGAAACAGGCAGTGTTGGGTTGTCTGGCAGCTGGCAGACATGGTGATGATGGTATGAGCAGTGGGTAAGCTGTTTGATGAGGGGATGGGGGTGTTTGAAAGTGGTTTAGAAAATATTTCTGTGCATGTGTTGTGTGTGTGTGTGTGTGTGTGTGTGTGAAACCCCTATCCAGCTGCACAGTGTGAGACACACCTGGGCCTGCTGTCTAAACAGCCTTGTGCTGTTTTGCATGGCTGCTCCTGCAAACATGTGTTGGTATTTGGTGTGTGTGTGTGTGTGTGTGTGTGTGTGTGTGTGTGTGTGCGCGTGTGTGTGTGCGTGTGTGTGTGTGTGTGTGTGNCACTTTTACGAACTGAAATGAGGCTCTCTTTAGAAAATTCTAGACACCCCTGAAAGTCTCTTTCACTCATAAACCCTGGACTTACCTGTAAAACTACAGAGTTCACCCATGATTTTTCATCAAAGCGCTTGTTCACATACATGTGAAGTCTTCCCTTGGCAAATGAAGGGTCTTTGGAGGCTGTATGTTACGTCCAAAACATGCCGCAGAGACCTGCTGTGAGGACAGTTTTCACCTCCATATCAAAGTAAATGGCTGAAACTTGCTGTTGTCCTCTGGAAAATCAGTCTCTTTCTGCATCCTTAGGTATGTTCATTCAACCTGTTTCATGCTACTTTTCCTGTTTTTCACCAACTGCATTATAAAAATACCACCCCCCCTTCATACACACACTAACAGACTTTTCCAGAATATTTCCTGCTTCCTTCTCTGGTCAGCATTTTTTCTAAGGAATGTCTGTATAAAGTCAGGATAAGGATCTCAGCCTGCCTGCAAAGTTTAGGGGTTGTTGTTGGAAATGCATCTGTGAATATACCTGAAGGATATTACTGTTATTGTTGATGATACTTGACTGCAGGTTATTTCAGTCACATGAATGCGTTTGCTTTAAAAAAAAAGCCTCCCCCCGGGTTGAGGATGAGAAAGAGGGCATTATTTCAAAGTAGACTATGAGCTGTGTGCCTTTCTTAAACAAGCTGTACAGGGATGGTTTGATAAACTTATTGACTGATATTATTTGAGGAACACAGGGCATGCTAAGCTAAAATAACCTAAATGAGCTGACAGCAGCTGAACATGATCCCAAACAAACCCAGAGGAGATGAAAGCTGGAGTAACCTGAGTGTAGATGAACACACACGATCGATCCTGTCACCATGAGCAGCTCTGAGCCAGGTAGGAAAACTTCTGCTCTTCATTGGTCTACTTTGATCATACTTTGGCATTTCTCACCCATCACCACCTATTTTTCTTTCACACAGACACCTGCAAGACCAAAGCTGTGACAACAATACTTTTTATTCAAGAGGTTACTATATTTTTATGATATTTCAACTGTGCTACGTGCAACGTTAGCAATGTGACCAGACAATGTGCACCTTTGTATTTGGCCCTTACTGAAACAAGTTTGGCTCTCCTTCTGATTCAAGAGTCTTGAAAAATATTCAACTACAAAAATAACACTCCATTAAGTCACTGTCACTTATCTGAGTTCAGTTAGCATGAGTAAATGCATTAACTTGACTTGAAATCAATCAGATCCCACGACCTGAAAGAGCAGAGAAGGATGTGGTGTGATTTGGCTCATACAATTAGCAAAATGTCAGTTTTATGTAAATCAAAACACTTGCATGCCAATGTTTTATTGCTACTGCAGGGGTTAAGCTACTTTTCCAATCTCCAACCCATTATATCTAGTAAAATGTGGAGACATTAAGCATCAAAGCCAGAGTGCAGGGTCAGATTTTTTCCTCATTGCTGTTTTATTTTGAAAGTCTCAACATACCTGTAAAATTGTTTTTTTCCATTTAGTCAGCACCTGAAGTGGTGACAAAAAGTAATTGATATCTGTGGATACTTGTTGACATGTTTTATTTGGATGCCTTGTTCAGAAAGTAAACCTGAGAATTTAACCTAAAGTATTCTCTGAACTGAATGGAACCAGGATCCTGGTTTCTGTTTGTCAACATGAGGAGTGTTGTTCTACAGCCTCTAAAAGGGCTTTGGCTGTATGCAGGAAAGCAGAAAAGATGGAGCCCATCCATCACAATCCAAACCTGGAGCTCATCAACAGTCATTTTTCAATGATTTAGCTTTGATTCAACTCCTTTAATCAGGTTTCGGCATGCAAAGTGCTGCCAACAATCTACTGTTGGACAACATGGCCTCCTCACCACGACACCAGCTGCTTGTAAACAAAGAAACACATGGAGAAGACGACTTACAAAAGTCATTGTCATCCTCAAAGACTTTGTGTTGCTCACAAAGATCAGAGCTTAATTCTTGCATCAGAAGCTCTGTGAAGCATTTCCAGGGATGATGGTTCGATGCAAAAAGTAGTAATGACACCAGTCTTCACGCTGGATCTCTAAAAACATTATAGAAACAAAGACAAACATGTGCAAAGTGTGTCATGTTGGTTTAGTCTCTTTTCATGATGGAGAAGCGTCCAGTGGCTCACCCTAACTCACACCATAGTGATATTTGTTCCTTTGTGCTGTATTTGACCCTGTTCTTGGTTCCTTCATATACCAGCATGTATCTTTACAGTTAGACAGGCCTTTTCTGAAAAAAGCATCATGTAAAGATATTTTATTCCAGTATCACAGCTGTGTGTGTGTAAATATGTGTGTGTGTATCTCAAACAGAGCGTGTTAAAACTGTGAAGCTGACTCACAGCCCATCATCACAGCTCAGTGGAAAGTATCTGAGCTTCGCAGAGAGCCCGAGGGCATTCCACCTCTGGTCTCCAGGAGTCAGGTCAGAAAGTCCAGCTCACATCGCTCACATTGTTGGACGAGTCTGTAACACACACATGGCTCTGACCCAGACTGCACACACCTGCAGCAGTCAAATCAGGAAATCAAAAGGGCATGTTGGTGAGGTGCTCGTTCTTGTTCTTATTTCATACGGATGTGGTCTGTAAGGGGCCGAGCCAAAGGCTGTAACACTCCTATAATCACCTGCCAGTTCAGACGCTGACTCACCACTCAGAACAATAGTGTTTAATCGCCAACTGTTTCCTCACTGCGTTGCGAAAGCAGTGGAGTGTGGTCCCCTGTGCAAACACTCGCTCACAGGCCTGGCTGAGATAACCTTCAGCTCCAGCTTTACATCTGATTGAACTTGCATGAAAGAGGAAGTAGGCAGGGTTTAAAACATCCACACAGCGTGAGGTTATTACTCATCGATCACTCACAAATGTGACTGTACACCGCCTCTGGTACTCATTTACCCAGGATAGACACCGAGCCTCACTCGCTGCTTCGCTACATCTGGTTAGCTGTCATACTGAGGAATGGGAGGGATCTCTTGAGCAATAAGTTGGTACCTGATTTATGTTGCTGCATGTAGGTAAAAGCTAGAGCCATGAATGAAGTACAGTTTTAAACCGCAGTTCTTCAAACTTCCTCTATAGTCTGTCTCCAGCAGTGCGTCAGTCACATAGCGCTCCATGATAAGAACACTACGGCAAAAATAAACATGTTTACTGCTTGGTACAAAAACAAAAAGGTTTGTCTCTCCATAGCTCATTTCTCTCTCTATGACAGCTCTGTTGCTGAATTTCTAAAACAGCTCACCTGTTTGATTACATAAAGACTCAAGTGAAGCACAGTTAAGGGGTGTGACCTCTTGGAGCTCCTTGCAGCAAATATTACCAACGTTATGTGCTTGTAGAGTCAGGTAACCGCAATTTCAGCACTGCATTTCTAGGACCATATATGTTGCTAGTGCTGTTGCAACAGAGATCAGTTGTTCCCAAAGTGGGAGTTCAGAATTCCCTTCCAAAATAGAAAGCTACATATTTCATCCATCATTATCAAAATTACAACAAAAACAGTGCTTAAATATACAAAAGTACATATAATATACTTATATAAAAGTATGCACACAGTACTTATTGGATCGCTTCCGTAATGAATAGCCTAGTTTCACAATTTAACCTTTCACTTAGTTGAAGGTATTGTCCAAATCAATGTTAAGCACTGGGCAGTTGGGGTGTAAACAGTAGCCATCAGCCCAATTCCCAATATTGTTGCATGCAGGGACTTGAACCAGCAACCCTTAAGATACCAAGTCAAGCCTCCATGGACTTAGCTTCTGCTGCCCACTGCTTGACTGATCAGTTAGTACATCTAATACAAATTCTTGATAAAATCAGTTGATATGCACATGGTGGGACAGCAAAATGGACAACACCCTTTACCTGCTAAATGAATTACCTTTTGGCTTGTCAAAAATGTTGGAATATGTCAGTCAGCGCAGTTTATTGTGAAAAAAAAAAAAAAGTAGTTGAGGTTGGTTCACTGTGCACGCTCAAGACTAGGCATTCCTGTATCTTCTTCTAACTATTCAATGTCTGTTTGCTTATTTCACTGCCACCTACTGGACTTAAGTGTGAATGGTAAATTGACAGCTTCACCTTTGTAGCTTCTCATTTGATTCAAGTAGGCTTCCCTCAAAACAACAGCAAAATGTCTCTCTTCATTATTTAACTAACTTTTACCTAAAACTACTAGTAAGAACTGCAGATTTTATTGACCCAGTAATAGCACCTCATAATTTTAGGTCAAGTAAGCTATTGGGTTTTACACCGTGGGTTCCTCTTGTTCAAACGTACCCAACTCAGGACTAAAGAAAGGATTGGTCAAACTGGTGTCCCAGTGGCTGCATCTATTTTGAAATCTATAAACTGGTGGTTTCTGTGGATAATTTCTGGGATTTACAGAGCCAGGGTTTACAGTTTGGATGAAGAGCTATTGCTCCTTGATATTCTGCCAGTAAAGCAAAGATGTCAGATATCCAGTCTTATTTCATGAATCGCAGTTTGCTGCTCAGAAAAAAAAATCAACCAATAAGATTATGAGATGTGTCTAAAACTAACACTCTGTCGGTACTGAAATGAAGCCATGAGGAAGACGCTGAATCTACCTCTGCAGACTTCCAGAAACTTTAAATCATAGGAAGTGGAGGTGTTTTTCTGTCCCCGTACAGTAACAGCTTCCTTCCTTCCTCTCTGTACAGTGAGCGTTGCTGTTTAGAGGGTAAATTTTCAGAGCCAGGGGGCGGGGCTCTGAAGTGAGAGGGATTGTCAGAACAGGCCGGGTTTCCTCTGAGTCGAGGTCGGGGGAGTTGAAAGAGACGCTGCCTGCCGGCGTGTTTGTGTCTCAGCTGCTCTTTGTAACACTGAGCGCTGTGTTTCGCAACAGCAGACTGCTGGAGGTAGAAAGAGACAGAGGAGTTCAGAGTATTAGAGCTCTGCATTGTGATGCGCTGTGTCTTTATTAGAGACACAATTCACTACCGAGAAGACGAAACGTAGAAGACTTCACTTGAGTTTATGTGGCTGTGATGTTGATAAAAGGTACAGTAAATTTATGGCACTATCCTTGCAGATATACTTCCAGATATCACTCTGTGTGGGCAAAAACTTCAGAAATGTTCTTGTTCTTCAAAATATATCTATTTTCTGTGCAAGGGTGGGTGATATATATATANTTTTTTTTTACTAATCAAGAGATTAAAAAACAAGCCTTATGATCCTGACCATCATCCACAATGCATTTTCATCCCATACCTTCTTCTTTCTATTGGTGTCCTTATAGAAAGGATGTGTTGTGTCATATTGACTCGTACAAAGTTTATCATCTCCAAAATAAACGTTTTCTTGTCCATGGTGTCAGATTATCTCTGGGTTCTGTTAGAAATTCCCCAGTTCTTTAGACGATCACCTCCCAAGAATCACGTGAAGAAGAACAGTTCCTCAGTTCAGCATTTATTCAGGTCACAGATAAAGTTTACAGCGCTGACCTGCTAATGTCTTCTGGTCTTTTGCCACTGAAAGTGTGAGAGTAATTCTGATACACAAAAATAGACTTGCAGGGAAACAGTCATAAGCATGTGACCACAGCGCGGGCTGTGGAAATGCAATGATTGAGTAGAGTGGAAGCCAAGTGTAGCGTAGTACATGGTGCTGACGATCAGTGGCCCGTACTATACTGTATGTGTGAATTAGGCGGAGTCCCATAGAGGCTTCTCCCTGTCCTCCTTTAACAGTCTGAAGCTGAAACACAGACTGAATTTCTTCTGATGAACTTCTCTTCATTCTGCTACAACATCATGATGTAGATTGGTCGGAAAAATAAAGGTCAAGCTCTGTCAGGTCCATCCTCAAGAGGAAAGAAAACTACTCAAAACATTTTTGTTTGTTTGATGGAGGTGGAGTCATCATCTACAATGCATTCAGGAAGTCTGGAAATCAGAGTGCTGGTTGTCTTAAGAGACTCAGCATCAACAGATTAGCGTTTCATTGTGAATGTTTGATCCTGAGCAGATAGTTAGCTGCTTTTCAGGCAGACAAGCCGTACACTGGATTAGGTTCCTCTCCATCCACTGCCTTTTTCCTGCAGACAACAAAGCTTGCTGAACCTTGATGAGACAGTGCATTACTGTCTCGGAATTTGCTTTGTAGTTGCATTTTTTTCATCCTGTCAGAAATCTTCCTAGAAAGTACTGCAGTTTGCATGGCTTTCCTAGTTAGCCAAAGAAGCACAGAGTTTAGAAAGAACGCAATGCAGAAAAGCCGAAAAAGTCTAGGCTTGTTGTTTTGCTGTCCTTCTTTGTTCTTGAATCTGTGGATGAAGTGTGAGGACATGAGAAGAGTAAAGCAGAGACCTCACTCTCGGGCTGTCTCCAGATAAAGCAGCCAGCCCATTGTACCAGCACTCCTGCCATTCTCCAGGAAAAGGCGTGGTCTCTCAGGCTGCACATATTGTTCTCACCACATCTTCCTCAAAGTCCAGCATCACATGATGCTCCAATGACAGATACGATTCTTCCATTCTCCATTCATCTGCAAGGAATTTATGGCAGCACCCCACCCCGCTCCATGCTTCAACACTTACACACTGCAGTCTCACACAGACACACACACACTCACCTCATGCCTCGTTATAAAAACTTCCAGTTGTAAATCAGCGGCAGGGTCTGTTCAGCTGCTGGCTTGAAATGACCCAGGTCCTGTTTCTGGCAGTGTGTTTCTGCCAAGTGGGCATCGGATTTATCTAAAAGCGGCTCAGAGGGGGAGAGGTGGAGACGCCGTGCGCAGATAGAACGGAAAATGTGGGATTCATTTTCCCCTCGGTACGTGCTGGGTTGTGTTTCAGCTGTTGGCAGCATACACTGCAGAGGTGAAGTCACCGGGCAGCAAAGAGAGAAGAAACACTGCGAGAGCCAAAAACACACACACGCACACACACATGTATACACACAATGAAGAGAGTGCAGCCATGCAATGCGTACACATATCCACAAATACACCTGCATTCACTGGCCTTCATTGTCCAACATGCACACTCAGGCTTGGAAGATCTGTTTCATTCAAAACACTACACCTGCACTTCCACGAGCTGTCAAAGCATTTTGGTCTCTTTCAGCTTGATGTTTGAGCTAAAAGGGACTGAGCATCACTACAAATGTTGGAGATGGAAAGATGATACTGCTGTGTGTGCATATGTGTGTAAGAGTGTGTTTGTGCATATGGACCATGAGACCAGTGCAAGGCTGACCCACTTTTCTGTCCATAAAATGTTGAAAAAATCATGTTATTAGCAAAACTTCTCCCATGTGTGCCCCCCACGGCCTATCAGAGAGCAATAAATATGGTTTACTAAAACTCTGTCACTGCATGTGACTGCTGTGCGGACACCTACAGAAATATTGAGCAAGAGAACAGATTTTGGGGTATTTCCAGCTGATTTCAGGAAGACTGCTGACACGCTGACCTTGAGCCTACAGAGGAAACAGCATCCTGAGCAGCTGATCAGAATCACACAACTCTGCGTGCGTGTGTGCGTGTGTGCGTGTGTGCGTGTGTGTGTGTGTGTGTGTGTGTGTGTGTGTGTGTGCGTGTGTGTGTGTGTGTGGCAAAAAAGTGGCACCTGCATTGCAGATTTAGGGGAGATGCTAATGACTGAGTGGTGTGTGTGTGTGTGTGTGTGTGTGTGTGTGCGTGCGCGCGTGCGTGCGTGCGTGCGTGTGTGTGTGTGTGTGTGTGTGTGTGTGTGTGTGTGTGTGTGTGTGTGGCAAAAAAGTGGCGCCTGCATTCAGTAGAGACGACCAGCTCACCTGCGGGATCTTGACTTGTGCCAGGTGTGATTCAGACATCTGTGAAGGTAGAAGTCCTCACAGTTTCTTCAGTTTCAGAGATAATTGATGCAAATTCTGCCATAGTCTATATTTGTGCACACACTCTCATGTGTTCCTGTTGAAGCTGACCCCTGAGTAGCACCAGGTGCAACCTCAGCCATCCACCTGGAGTGAATATAGTTCCTGCTGTTCTCTTTCACATGACATATACTTTGAATCATTGTCTGGGAGCGTGCTCAGAGGAAACGGCCGTAGCAGATTACACAATGGAAACCAAAAACCGGTGCATTGTAAACCTACACCAGTGAACCCTGAGTGACTCACAACAAAAAGATGGAGGCCGGGGCTGTTTGATGAAGGTTGGGTTGTTAAAGGAGGAAACCTGAGAGTGTTTTCATGTTCCAGCTTCACACTGCGGCTTTCACTGAATCTCAGATTTACTGTCATTCTCTGAAAGAGGAGTCATATATCAGGAGCTGAGCCTGAACTCTGACTTAAAACTCACTCTGAAACTGAAAGTGCCAGCACATATGTGTTTATTTGTCCAACCATGAAGTATGATTCACTCAAAATATTTGTCTTGCACATTTTCAGTTTCCTGTTGACTGAGACAAAGATAACAGAGAACAAATATACATGAAGATCAAATAAATCAAATCCTCAGGCCACAACGAAGCATGGACCACAGAGCGCCAGAACTTTAGCTTTACAGCTTTACAGAGAACACTTTTCTGGGTGTTCAGTTGAATACAGGGCTTATTGAAAAATAGGTTAGATAAAATAGAAAGAAAAAAGGAAAACCATCAATAACTATCATAAGGTCGAGCAGTATTACAAGTCAACAACTGTTGATAACATATTATCCGTGCTCCAGGGGTTTGAGCGGTACAAACTTCCCTAAAGATGAGCTCTGTATCTTCATTGTTCCTGAACTTTCCTGTATTTTGCTCGTTGGTACCTCATTAAAAAGTACAAAATTATCATTAGCTCACTTCGGCAAAACCTGTTTTTTGTTGTTGTTGTTGTTGTTGTTTTTTCGGGGGGGGGCATTTATGAAGTGAACTGAGGGTTAAGCGGTAGCAGCATTAGGTCAAAGGTTAAAAAGGCAGCCTTGCAAAAGTTTTAGGACAAAAAGACAGTCTGGCATAACCTGATGATTCACAGCTATGTAGACTAGTGACATTCTGTGAAAAAATGTGTCCAACTTATTGACACATGGTTTCTTATTCTTCATACAAACTAATTCATTAGTATTCAGCCTTAATCTCTAAAAATAATATAAAGCTGCTTTTTTAAAGTGAGATCAATGAATATGTTTCATCACTTGTTGGTTACTTTGGTAAGAGTGGAGCCAAAATTTGAGGCTTAGCTCGTCAGAAACAAAAAGAGCTCAGAAATAGATTTTTAAATGTCAGAGATTTATTGAACTCCAATAATAACAAGGGTGAGATCAGGCTGTGATAACTCTCTGCAGAGAGTCACATAACACAGCAGGTCTTTGTGATACACCAAAACAGTATCATAACTATCAGATCCAAGAAAAGCAGCTCAGGAGGATCAAAAACCTGTCCTGTAACTCAAACTTATAGATCGACTTTATCAATGGAGGAATGCCAAATAGTCCTGAAGTGATGGTTTCAAACCCCCCTCACAGCTCCCAGGAGAAAGAAACTAATACAGGACAAGAAGAAGCTGAGGAGCCAGATGTGTCTTATGGAGAAGCTCCTCACCTTCATCATCACTCATCTTCCTCAGCACCATTTGGATACCAGCCTCATTGCTTTCACGTCTGTGGTCGATCTGAATTAACATGGAGAAGGGTTCAGAGTGGAAAGGGGTCCATCAAAGACTTTACAGACTTGCCCTCCTGTCTGCTCCCTCTTCCCTCCCGCTCAGATCACTTTTCTCCAGCAAGAGGCCATAATGTGAGAGAACGCTGCGAGCACTAATTAAGCCAGCAAAGATGGCGAGGAGCTCTATGGTAGCAGAAAGCCCTGGATGAAAGCTTCATTAATGAATCACAATGCCGTGACAATACTGATAATTACCTCCACGGGCAATGAGATAAAAGATGAGCTTTAAGAAAAATATAAGCGCTATAATCTGCTGAAGAAACCCCGGTGAGGTTTGGGCTCAAAGAACGATCCATACCTCAAAGAAATCCAGCAGGAAGAACAAACACGATGAGTCACTGATGATGCAGGCAAATAAAAACTTTGTATTCAGAAAACTTATATATGGTCTTTTTTCCCCTGCTGATATTTATTTTGCAATTGGTTGCTCTCTCTGTTCCCACAGCTCTATGCTGATTCTCTCCCCTCAACAGTGCCCTGTCAGCTGGTGGTGGTGCGGTCTTGCCTGTATGCTTAGCCCGGATTCAAAGTGCAGATCACCTTTGACTTGTCAACTGAGCCAACTCGTGGTACTTCTAAGGAAGCAGGGATGGATATATTAATCCCCCTAATAGGTAAAAGCAGTGAAACTGATTAAGTTTCAACTTTTTTTCTCACTCCTTTTTGAACATGCCATACATTGTTTGTTTTGGGTTTTTTCTTCACTGTTTTTCTCTAACTATGTTCAAAATATACCTTCAGAATAAGACAAATTAAAAAAAGATTAGATGACATTTAGCACATCAGCCTGAGTTTTAAACACCAAGGAAGGGGGGCAAGTGTGTGATTGAGTGATTATGCACAGGTTTCCCATGTTCAAAGCTTTTACCCCTTGTTACCCTTCCCAACATGCTTTGTTGAATGTCATCTCCCTCTCCTTCACAGCATTATCTGTCTCTTCAATGGCCAAATTCCACCAGCTCTGCATCCAGTCCATCTCTGTTTCACAATGGTAGTGGATTTTCCATTGCCCTTCAATGTGTGCTCAGGAAGTTGGGCACTGAGACAACATTAAAATACCCTCTTGATTTCAGCATAAAACACTCTGCATTGTTACTAGATCATATTTCACTTCAGAACAACAAACTGTCATAGTGTGTAAAGTCAGGCTTTGAGTCAACAGGTTTGAGGTTTTCAGTGGACAATAGAGAAAACATGGGTGAGGAGTGGATAACCATGGAGGTAGGAAAACACTGATTCTGTGATTACGGTAGGAAGTCTTTGGTCACATGGCTCTAGCTGTCCCAGCTGGTGGGTGTTGATGGTTTAGGGAGCACAAAGCCAAACTGCTTTGTGCAGCAGGACCAGACATTGACCTGGTGGAAGTCTGTCCAATCCAAAAAAGGCAAAAGCTCCACATTCGTAAAAAATAAAAGGTAATGACCGGGCAAGAATGTGCAAAGGTAAGTATCAAAGTCAAATTATTTGGATCTCTAAAGCTAGATTTGTCATTTCCAGTATTTCAGCTCAGAACTTATCAGGCCTGCTTTAGATTGCAAATTAAAGATAGGTCAAAGAATAAGAAAGTGAAACTCGAACATTGCTCACACCTGACAATCTCAAAAAATATCGCTCCATGAAATAAGACAATCAAGCAGTCTTAAAGGAATGTATTCACGCTTTGTTTCCACCTCAGAATCTGCCTCAGGGGAATGTTTGAAGCACCCTTTGCTAACAGGTGAGCCTTTTATTGTGCTCTCCACACCAACTGCTTTGGATATGGGTTCAAAACTTGATCGGTGCAGTTTTCCCACAGCATTCAGACCCATACAGCTTGTCACACACAGCTGAAGAATAACTGAGATTATGAAATCAGGCTGGGCCGGGTAGACATAACATGTGGGGCTGTTTACATTCTTGCTGTGCAGGCAGGATGTTCTGGTGTCTCGGGGCCAATCTTGTCGTCTATTCACGGAGAGGAGGCGATGGAGGGCTCCACCCGGCAGGGGAACGGGACAGGATATGCCAAATACAGCCTGCATGGATGGTTATTCAGCTGCTGCTAACAATAGGATCCTCATTTCGGGGTTTGATTCATTAAGAGACAGAGGGGATATTTTGAGCTTTATTCACAGAATACAGGTGATCAAGATTTCCTCCAAACAGGGCTTTTGTTGGGGTCGACCTGGTAAAACTCTTAGCATCATTTTAGAGTCATTTTTGACAGTCAGTCTTTAAGGTCAGGACCAGTCAAGCTGACAGTTTGTCTCTGAGAGGGATGCAGGCAGTATTAGATTGTTGTTGTTAGGCAATAATCCAGCCGATGTAGGGGCAGATAATGTTGCATAGGTTCTTCCTGTTTGTGGTGACCCACATTTCCAGCCTGGGTGTGATCCTGAAAGGGTGTGACAGTAATATTACCACTACAGTTTCCACACAGTGTGAGTGACCTCTGAACAGGATGCACAAACTCACAGTCCACACACTAACACTTTGCAGATAAATCTGTCTGCAGGTCACGATCGTTAAGAAATCACGTGTTGCGTTGGAGTTGTATATTCCCCTGCTGTGATTCCTTCTCTGCAGGTTGATCATATGATCACAAGGTTCACCTGCTCTTAGGTGCTTCAGACTCTGAAGCTGCCTGTATTTCATTCCTCATGCATTAATAATATCCCACCATGAAGCAATTCAAGCTGTTCCTTGTGGGTCATTTTATGGACAGTTGTTTGCTGCATATGACCTCCTAAGGGTGGGTATAACAGCATTAATTTAGTCTCAAATTGTCTTCTGGCCTTTCTTGAATTTTGTCACTCTATTTTTTATGAATATAAGTTCTCACAAATACAAGTGAAGTATGCATCCAGCTAAGAGAGGGTGCGCATTTAAAAGAAGGATATCTCAACCTACAAATCCTGCAAAATCAGTGGGATTGGTTCTTAATTTATGTGCCAAAACTCTTGTGGTTTTTGTTCCTAGGCCAGATAAAAAAAATTTCCTCACAAGCTTGGACTCAGACAGGTCACAGTCCCTTTATCACGTTTCATCCTCTCCAAGTTTGCTGCTCTGTCCGCTCCTCACTAAAAAAGTGTAAAAGCCCCAAAAAATGTAACTTAAACATAGAATTAAAAACCTGCGAAAACCCTTATTTCAGGTTCCATCTAAAAAAATTTGCTCTAGCTCTGTCTATTTATTCCACAAACATTCTCCCCCCTGATTGGCCAGCCCTCTGAGGGCCTTTTTTAATTTGATGACTTAATCAATTCAGTAAGTCCTATTACGATTAGGTGAATATCTGGTGCTACCGATTATTATTGCTATTATTATTGCCTTTTTTAGGGATTTCTACAGCATATGAATTTGAAGATGTTGGAAAATCTGTGCACATTTAGTCTTACCATCCAGCATTGTGACTTTATATCCATGTTTAACATGGGAAAGCAGAACATCCTCATCTGATGATATCCAGTAAATTCCAAGATGGATGGATGGACTGAGGGTAAACTGCACTTAAGAATACTGATGTACAACCTTTTCAATCAATGGAGCAAAATGCTATGTGAACATTAAATCTCAGATGGGTGAAAACGACTGAACAGGTTTAATGTTTTCCTCGCTGTGTACACACCAGTATGGACACGTTTATAAGACGTCCGCCACCTCTGAGCTCTGTATGTTTAACACTTTCATGAACATCCACTCCTACTGACATGTAGTGATGCATGATTAAACCACCTAAGCTCCAACAATACACACTCTCACGCACTCTGTGTATGTAGTTTCTATTCTTAGAGAAGGTAGGCTCAGCCTTGGGTAAATATGACTCTTTCATTTAAAACAGAGGAAGCGTGTTGCCTACACATTATTGATCAAACAAGAAGCTCAGGAAACTCAACATTTCATTCTTCTCTCAATAATGGAAGCAAACGGAAACAGCAGCTCTTTGTCTTTTACAAGACAATGAGACAAATGCTGTGTCCCAAATCTTGCACTGCTGCACTATTCTGAATGCATAAGTGCGTTCACACTGACAATATGGAAAAACATGCACTTTGATATCTCAGCTCAACTCTAAATGATCCAAAAGTTGAGCAAGGATCATTTCTCTCACCGAGTGGTCACCATATTGACTAACTAGAGGAAGGTGCAGGAACAGATCAAATGGCAGTTGATGGTTGAAATCAATGAATAACAGAAGAAATCTATCAATTTCCAATTGGTGCAAAGCTGCACAGTTTGATGTGGGACACCGCTACCCTGTCAGGTTTGTGTGCAGTCCTAGTGAATGCAGAATGTATGCAGTGCACTTTATGTAAGTGTACCTACTGAAGTACATGATTTGAGACACTGCCAGAGACTCAGTGCCTGAGAGGGATCGTGACACACAGACGGTCCGCCCTGACAGTGAGCCAACATGAACCAGGAGAGGATTATTATTGGATATAGAATCCAGGGAACTCCTCGTTCTGTGACTTCAGCTCTCTGGAAGTCCTGATACCTGTCACATGCAGCAAGTGTGAGGACCCAAATTAGAGAGCACGCAATCAACAAGCAACTGCACAAAGACAGACCTGAGATGCATCTTGCTTGTTCCTTAGCATCATTGTCCAAGAATCACACTCTTTGAAGCCCCTGTGATCAAACAGTTGATCAGTGAGCTGCAGGTAGAGGAACAAGAGTGAACTACATCTGCAAAATAAAACTTTTAAAGCTCAATTAGTTATTTTAAAGCGTAGCCTATGTATCAGTTTGTTTCTTTACAAAGCTGCCAAGCTGGCCAGCATTTCCAGTAGGTGATCATTTAGCTACTAAGGGCTTGATTTACTGAGATCCCAAATACCCAGCAGTAATTGCATGTGCAAACTTAAAAACTGCACATGCTAAAAGTGGGCATGTTGTGGGTGATCTACGAAGATAGGGAACGCAGTTGATAATTGGAGCAGACCGCTCTATTTAAATTAGGATTTAACGTGTGCTATTGTGTGTCTCCACAGAGAGTTTGAGACAACAGAGTGGAAGGAAATGAATACACTTAGGGTTTTTTTTAGCAATTTTAAGACTTCTCTGGCTGTGGAACTGTTTATACATTTATCTACAGTTTGGCAAACTAGACCATAAATGTCTGTGCGTCACACTGTTCCAGTTTGCACCTGCCTTTCACGCATGCTAAATAAAGACCCTAAAATAGTAACCACAAACAGTTTCAGGTTTGATAAATCACTTTGCGGGTGCTAAATGATCATATTTGCATTTAGTTTTCCCAGAATTTTGTGCGTTTTGATGATCTGCATATATTCCCTATATTCATGAAGGCAGACTAGAGGCAGACACGCTAAATGAATAGCGCATGCATTAGCTCATATGAGAGACACAATTCAAGTCTGCACCCTTATAATAGATCAGCGTTGCGCATGCTGTAACATTTGCACATATTTTTGTAGGTGCAAACCGTTAGTAGTTCAGGCCCTATGAGTACCTCAAGACGTGTCAGTTTGAAATTATTTCAAAACCACCTCAAAAGCGTCATACAGCAGCTTTAATGTTATTTTTTCGCCTGATTAAGGTTAAAGATCTACCTGATGGTCCTTTTGTAGTTCCCTCCACCCACAACATGACAGCCACTGCTTCAGGGCAACTCTGCTCTTTAGAAGAAATGCTCTTTGCCCTGCTTCACAACTTCCTCCTTCAGCATTTTAAGCTCCTTAAGCCCAAAATGAGTCCTTCGTCTCAGCTGCAGTTTAAAGATGGCTGCCAGTTCCAGCAGTGCGACCGCATATCTGAGTGAAACAATGCCGGAGAGAAGAGCAGCTCGCAGCGACATTCCTCACAGACGCAGGGCCTCCAGACGCCTGCAGGCTCACTGATCTGAAATCAGCCGCCTTCTTTGTCCTGATACGCCTCCCACACAAATTGGTTCCCTCTGTGCACATGTATCCGGCCACAGGACACAAATAACTAGATGCAGCTCCCTGTAATGACATATAGTGGACAAAAAGGCTAGAATTATGGAGGAAGGGAAAAAAATCACTACTTTCATCTGGCCTACTGGGGCTGTCGTGCTCTTAAAAAGCCTCTGGTCGGGGAATTGAAAATTGCAGCCATGCCCGATGGGGGGAGGGAACATAGGAGTGCACAAGAACATACATGCACATGAACACCAGGCCCCTAATGCCCCGCGGGGGCTCACAGGGGGTCTCTTCCAAAGACTGCAATTTGGAGTGTTTCAACCTCTGAGCGCTGCACTATTTCATGTCACTAATATTGGGTGAGTCAAGGTCAGTAAATGAAGGGGAATGTGAAGCGAGACAGTGAGGGCGGACCGGTTCGTCTGACCATCTGCACTCCCTTTGATATGTTATATGTGCAGATCTCAGCACAGCAGGAGGACAATACTTGCAGCCACAGAATCAGCCCGTGAATCATTTTAAAGAGTCAGTGATTAAGTTGAATTCATGTTAAATTATACACTTGAGTGGAAGTCCGCAGAGACTGAAAATGGTTCTGGCTCCTCTTTTCTCCTGCGTACAGTCCTGCATCTGTGTAACCAAACTGTGCTGTTTATGTTTGGTCCAGCAGAGGAACTGGTTGGCTGACATTTTAAAGGGTCTGGCTGTAATTAGGTCGTCCAGGTGTGGAGTTTTACGCTCCTCATTTTCTGCTGGAAGGGGGGAAAGGCCCCAAACCCAGGCTGCCTTTCCTCAGTGAACAGAGGCCCTCTCTGTCTGAGCAGCATCTGGAGCAGGGCAGAACGGAGGCAAAGCGGAGCAGGGCCTCAGCCCGGGCCCCCAGCTGGGGCAGGTAACTCAGAGTTCAACAGGAAATGGAGCTCAGGGAGGTGGAAGGGCTTGTGTGCTGTCTGTGGGGGTGACCCTATGTTTGGTCTTGGTAAATATAGTGTAAAACCAGGTAATTCATGCTTGTGCAGACTGTGGGTTTGTTTAAACTTCGAGTCAGCCAGAGCTGTATTTTTCTGCTGTATGTTTAATTTCTGGACAGAAAAGATGATTGGTCCCATGGTGGGAGTCCAGTATGCTGAGTTTGATTTACAACAGACATAAATTTTAGTGGCTTAAAGATGCAAAATGCAATTAAAAACTGCCCTCCTGTCCTTTTTTAAGCCTTGTTTCTATTTCCATTCAGGTGCAAAGGACCTAATGTCATCAAAGATCTTTTGTCACTAGATAACTCAACAGAAATGGTTCTTTTGTCAGTGTGCTTTGCAGCTTTGCTTCGCAAGCCTCACTGTTTATGTTGATAATAAGCGATTAGTGACTGGTTTGTCTGACATTTAAGAGAGAAAAAATTGATTTCTTGCCCAATACATAATCACCATGAATCGGTAACTCCGAGTAGGTTTTCCATAGTGCTGTCTCCAGCTGTGTGGTCAGCCCGGTGTGTAATATATAATCTGTGAACAAATGTCTGCAGAGACACTGTCAGATCTGTCAAGTTAATGAAATATTCAGAATTCCTGTTTTATTTTGGTTACCTTTGTGTCTTGTCTTTTTCAGTTCTAGTCAAGCTGCCCCCCTCACCGTTGATCACCAGACCCCACTCTAATGCATTGCACCTGTGTCTTGTTATACTCACTCTTCTTTCCTTCTTCAGCCCAGGAGTTCCTTCACCTCTCTGCCAGATCATCACGAACTACCTTAGTTAATCCTCCCAGCAGTTTTATGGTCAGCTCTTTGTCCTGACCTCCTATGCCTCTTGTCTCTGAGACAACACCATGCTGGCAAACATTACCTAGATGTGTTGTATCTGGTAAAAATTTCCTTCAATTAGGAAAAGTAGTGTATGAAAGAAGATCCGATCTACGTCACTTTCACTTTTCAAAATACATATATCTATACTGTCACTCTCAGGGTGTCACCATTGATCATTTTGATACCCAATTGCAAAATAAGAAATTGAATGAGACAGAAGTAGCACGTTTTTGTTGACGCTCAAAGTTTCATCTTGTTGGACGCTGGAGATAAACTCTCCTCTGACATGGTGAAGTTCTGAAGCTTCTGAAAGCTGTATGAAGACATAAAGTGGAGTCATGCTGTCACTGTTAGTGAACTGAGAACAAACACAGAGATTTTCCAGGCAACTCTTGTTTGTGGTTTTCTCCTTTCAGACTTGTTTTCATCCAGAACACATTCATCCCAAATATCAAACAGTAACAGTCACAGAGATGGAAACGCCTGTGAACCGGCTGCTGTCTGAGTGTGCATCGACCCCTGCTGTGCAGGAGCATGGAGCTTCAGGTTGTGCAGAGAGAACACAGAAAACCATGTAGCCTTGATTTTGTTATTCAAAATAAATCCCTAACATGACTGGAAGAGGTTGCAAATTGGGCAAACAGGTGTGTGCCCTCAGGAGGAATAAAGAGATTTTAGGGAGCCACCTGAACAGTTTGATGGTCTTTCGTAGCACTTCTTAAAGCTTAGAACAAAAGAAAATCAAACAGACTTTTTGAGGCATCTTTTATTTCGAATGTCTCTATTCAGTTTCACTGTTCAGTTCCTCGAATTGGACTATCAGTCAGTAACAGTCACAGATCTGCAGACGCCTGTGAACCAGCAGCTGTGCTGAGTCTGCATCCTCCCCTGCTGTGCACAGAGCATAGAGCTGTCAGGATGTGCAGAAAGCGTGGCCTTTATCCTCCTCTGGTCTCTGCACTTGTCTGCTTTAATCTGTTCTGCGGAACAAGCCTGGGTCAGAACCTCTTCCTGAGAGACCAGGACTAATTCCTACCCAGGCTGCTGGGATTTGTAGTCAGCAATCCTCTGACATCACCTTGAGGAGAAAAAGAGGCCTCTACGCTCTGTGTTACAGGATAAGGTTAATGAGAAGTGGTCCCTCCATCCTCTCAGTCCTCCAGAGACCACATCAAGCTCTTCTCTGTGAACCGCTTAAATCTCAACTATCAGGACCTGATCTGGGTCTGGCCCTGATGTTTTTATGTGGGATCAGCTGGTTTGTGTTGTTCCTTTGCTCCAGATGGAGATGTCATAGATGAGCGGAGGTGTAGGGCGAGACTGTCAAAACATGTCGCGTCAGTTAGCAGATTTAGGGGAGATGCTAATGACTGAGTGGTGTGTGTGTGTGTGTGTGTGTGTGTGTGTGTGTGTGTGTGTGTGTGTGTGTGTNGGGGGGGGGGGGGGGGGGGGGGGGGTAGTCTGTGGCTGTATAGAGTTCCCAGTGGATCTGATTATCCCTATCTTAACTTATGTGAGGGGATGTGTGTGTATGTGGGGTGGGGGCAGGATGTAGGTGGTGGTGATGCTGCAGCAGGCTAATTAATTACACATCAGCCTTTGGGAATATTCTGCCTAAATGCCAGTCAGGTCTCTGTGAGGCAACACACTTAGCAAGTCCAGAGCAGCATGCATGTGCAGGCACACACACACACACACACACACACACACACACACACAGTTTGCCATTCAGCAAGGCTTGACTGATGTGTTTTAAAGTTGGATTTTGAGCACGTGATTATTTCTTAGCTACATGAGACTGAGTTACTGCTTCTTTAAAACAGATAATACACAGGAGCTGTGTTCAGACAGCTGCTGAGACGTGTGATCAGTTTGTAGCTTTCTGGCTCTGCATGCCTTTAAATATCCTACATTTGAGATGTAGGAGATCAGATGTTTTCATTGTGAATTTTCTAAATATACAAAGACATGCAGGCACAACTTGAAATACTGTTCCTATCTCCTGATAGAACAGATAAAAATTCAAAATTATGAGATGAGAAATGGACATTTAAAACGTAGCATGACATCAGGCCTTCATTTGACTCTTGTGTAACTATTCAAAGACAATAAGTTCTCTTACAGCACCAGAAAACCATAAAATCTCCAACTATTTGAGAATTCAATCTGTTGGCAAGTCATATTTTGTCTTTGCTGATGACACTAACCGTCTGCAGCTACAGAGTGAGCTCCTGTATTTGATCAACCCTCAAAACCTGAACCCCATACTTTAAAAAACAAATCTTTATGTTGTTTCCACCTGCTTAATAAGAAGCTATGTCCCCTAATTCTGCTTCCTTCGCTTGCAGCTCCTGCTGTGCGATATGCATTTTCAGTACTCAGTGTCCTAGTGCAGAACTGCTCTGTCAGCTGTCCTGTTTTGAGAAGCTTCACTGCAAAAAGAATGAAAATGTATCAAGTGTTGATGGTTTGTTTTGGTTGGTATTGTATAAAGAAATTATTCTTAATCAAAGACACCAGACACTAAGTTATTATTATAGACTTGTCAGGTGAGGCTCGTATTACATCTAATAATAATATGACTAAAATAAAAGACAAACCCTTGCTAGACTTCAGTTTTTTTCTGTGTACATTTTCAATGCTCTCGGTTGAAGAGGCTGGGTGAAGTTGTGGTCCTGCTCTTCAGCTACACGGGCAGAAATAATCTTTCTTAAATTTTCTGGGGACCTCTTTGCAGACTAAATAAATGAAAGCAAGAATGGAGGATGCAGGGCATTTTTGAAACACACTGATAACACCGGGGCGAAATTAGCCCCAAAATCTTCAGCAGAGCTCAGCCCAAAGCTAACTTTGCCTGTGATCATCAGCGTCTGAAAATACTCATGATGCTTGCAGCTTTACCTCCTTACTCAGCTGCAAACTAACAGTGACTTTGTTCTGACTGATGATGATTTCTCATGCCAACCAACAGAGATTTTGATCACATCCAGACATACCCATGAATATGATGGTGTACGGAGGCACAGAGGTTTGAGTCCACAGTCTGAACAGGGATGAGGGTGAGGATGAAGCTGTGCTGATCATGCAGCTACATGTTAACACTTACAGTTAACACATAAATGCCCCAGCTCCAAACACTGAGGCACAAGTAATGACAGGGTGGTAAATTAGCATTCGCATCATGCTAAAGGCACACCGCCACATGCTTACTGTAATTTACTCACGAGCACACACTCGTGCATGGAGCAGAGCCATTACCATGATCCTGCTGTGCGTCTTCGCAGCAGGCATCCTTGCTTTGAGGAGTGGAGGAGGAAACGAAGCCCAGCAGTGTGTGTTGAACAAACACTCATCTGTCTGCTCATGCTAAGGAGCATAGGCGGGGGGGTAGCCTGGCGACTCTGTGCGAGGCCAGGCTACTCGTGAGGACCCTGCAGACATGTGGGCCACCAATAGAAGCCGCCACCCACAGACAGGGGACGTCTGATAGCACAGGACAGCTTGTTGTAGGCCTCGCCGTGGGCGGAGGAGAGAAAAGTGTGATGAAGCAATCAACACTTATCCCAGAATTATACTTATAATTAGTTTTGCATATTGCAAATGACTCATCTCATGGAAAAACAAAATTTAAATCAGCTCTTCAGATTATCTTTGAACACAGGCAGTGGAGGTAAAGCAGCATTGTGGCTCAGAAACTCATACATAATTCTTTACAATGATTAAGAGACAACATCCATCCTGAAATCCCTTCACAGCAGGAGCAGGAAGAATATTTTCTTTCTCTGGCATCTGAGCTATTTTCAAGCCAAAACACTTAACTTAAATAATGATCGCTTAAAGGGTTATTCCACTATTTTTGAAACCTTGATCCAATGTTTTGCTGTTTTTAGCTCATATCTTTGAACAGTTTTAGAGTTGCTCCAATAGATTGCCTCAAAGGACAGTGAAAGAAAAGGTCATTGCACCAAGGTAATACTTGGAGGGATCATATTAACAATATATCAGCATTTAGAGCAACTAAAGTCCTGCAAAAGCTACAGACTCCTGTTCTGTTTTGTTTTTTTTCATTCAGAGTGCACACGCATTAACAGAGTTTAGAGAAGAATGCCATAAGCTGTATCCACATCTGCAAATATGAACTCCTTGAAAAATGTTGGTGAAATTTTTGAAGTGGGATGAACATGTGAATAATACCAGCCAAAACTTTTCCTTAGACTTTTTCCATCAAGCCAGCAATGCAAACCTGAAAGAGAAACAAATATCAGGATCACAATTTGAAGTAGAATCATTTTTCAATTTTTTTTTCAAATCAGATGTCTCCACATATTTCTATATACACAAAGAGAAGTGTCAGACACTGCAGCACCTTGAATATCCACTAGAGGTTAGCTGCAGAAACCACTTACACGCCCATTCAAAGACACAATCCTTACACTAGAAATAACCATGTGTACAGCCTAGTTCAAAACATGGCAGAGAGGCTGATGTTTTTTTTTTATGGCTTATATTTTTGTGTACATGCGTCAATCACGCAGGCTGCCTGTTACCATTGCTCCTGTTCTTTTCATCTTTTTTGTGCTTCTTGACTTCATTTTTAGCTTAATCACTCTTTTCGTTTTTGATCTTGACTTATTTAAGCTGTGGTCTCTTGATTCAGCTCTTGGGAAGATTTTTGCACCTTTTTTTTTTTTTTTACATCATGCAACCAAATAATTGCATTCCCACCACTTTTGCAAGGTAACCCTACATTGTTTACAGCAGGCATCAGCTGAGGATGTCTGTATTAGCACTCATTGAAGGATAGCCTCTTGAGATGCAGTATCTTGTTTCCAAGGAGGTCAAGAGCTAGCTTAAGGGTTTACCACTGTCCAGCCTGGTTATATCTCTCAAAAATAAGCTATTAATGTGATATCTGCCACCTCTTAGTGTTTGTGTATATGTAAAAGAGACCTTTTCACAGGGTAGATAAGGTGCTGCAGAGGAACAGCAAGTCTGCAGGTAAACTCTCTCAGCTGTCAGTGGAAAAGTCTCATAGGTGAAACGCTTCTCTCTCTCTCTCTCTCTCACTCTCTCTCTCTCTCTCTCTCTCTCTCTCTCTCTCTCTTTTCTATCCCAGCCTCTCCTCACCTTCTATGGGAAAACAGCTCCTGCTGCCAGCGGTGTACTGTAGTATTCATCATCCAGACCGGCTCTGCCAGATACCGAGGCACTGAAGGAAGGTGAAGGTTCTTTATTTCCATTTGATCTCTCTCAAGTTGGATCTCCACCACAGAAGCTCTTTGATATCCTCCAAGAGGATGTCTCAGAGGAAGCCTTTTATGATAAGCCAAGCTGGGTCGACCCTGAGAGCGATGCATGTAACTCGCCGTTAAGCCAGCCAGCGTTCTCATTTTCACGCCTCTTTTTCCAGCCGGGCTGGGGTTTCCTTTTGTCTCTGTGCGTTTGAGTCCGTTTGCCGGAGAGACCAACGAGTACACTTTGTTCTCTGTGTAGAAATATGGCTCTGTGATAGGAAATATTCCTGCAGTTTAGGCCAAGAAATCCCAAAGCTTTTCAAAAGAGCTTCTTCAGAGTTCTCAGAGAGGCACAGAGGCATGAGCAGGAAGCTGGATGTGGTGTGAGCTGCATGTGGAGGATCTGGATGTCCTGCATTTGCAGAGCTCACGAGGGAGGTTCCACAGAAAATAAAAGTGTGACAGTGATGGTGATTTTTTTTATATGGAAATCATAATATATTTATTATTTTGCCTGAGGTAAGCACACGCTTTTACCACAGTGTCAACAGGCAAATGGGGGATGCGCAGGACTTGTTGCAGAGAATAATTTGGTATGACATGTTGATCAGGTTTTTGCCCCAGTTTTTGTTTGTGGTATTAAAAGTGATAATCATTGTTTTAGGGTTTGAACAATTAGAATTAATTGTATGATTGATTTAATTAAATTCAATCTTTTATTATTATTATTATTATTATTATTATTATTATTATGATGTTGTTGTTGTTGCTGTTGTTGTTATTGTTGTTGTATAATATTTAATTAAATGAACCATTAATTTCAAATTGATGATAATTATTAATTTTACTTTTATTGTTACTGTGTGTATGCAGAGATCCTAAGTGTAACCATGGTTGCACTGTTTATATGCAAGATTTCAGCTGTTAGCAACCTGTAGCATGTTGATGCTAACTGCTGCTAGACCTGATGTATGATGTCCCCCACAAGCTGAGGAGAATGAGACGAGGACAATGTGCAGGCGCTGCAGTGTCTGCTTAGAGGAGCTGGAATCAGGTTGTCCTGTCATCCATTGTTATGGGGGGTATAAGACCTATCTCCAACAAGATGGAGGAGCTTGCTAGGAATACCAGAGGGCAGAATGGCATCGTGCAGTTCACAGACATGGTTAATGGAGCTAACAGATACCTTTACCAAAACAGGATACAGGAAAGTGAGACTGATCAGACTGGTGGAGAAGTCCAGCTCGGTCCTGTACCCCGTGAAGGTGGAGGCTGACTAGAGAGTGATGGCCAAGCTGTCGTCTCTGATGGACATTTTCTTTGACTCTCATTATATTATTCTGTTGTGGGTTTTTTATTCATTTGGTTGTTTTTTTCTGCTTGTATTGTTGCTTTGACTCTGAATTTCCCTTTGGAGATTGATAAAGTACATTCTGCTCTATTCTATTCTGTTCTATTAAGGATTCTGGATGAGGATTTGAACCAAGATAAAGTATAAGGACAACCAGCAAAACAAAAAGTCAGCCACCAGACAGGCACTCATCAAAGTTCTTCTGTGTTCTGCAATTCACGCTGAAGTGGGCTCAAATCTGTCTGACCACAGCTCTTTGAATCTAATATGAATGGATTGCTCTGATTTGTTAACATTAAAAAGGTTGACAATGAAACAACTTTATCAAGTGCGGCATTTGATTTAACTGAACTGTTTGCACCTGAACATTCAGTATACACGCCTGCCTCTATACAAGCCTGCTTCATATAAAAACCTAATATCAAATATAAGCCTGGGTATTTATTTGAGATTCTATAGTTTGGGGAGGAAAAAAGGTTCTGCATCAATTTTCTCATTTTTAGATGGCTACTGGGCTTTGGTAGCTAAAGGATAGGCTGAACACCAAACCAAAGATTATACATCTGATTTGTGAGCTATTGGAGCTGTGAACGTACTACCTCTAAGAGACCTCAGTTAATACTTAGAGTCAATTCATTTCTCTGGGTGTGCAGTGGAGGCTTGAAAATAGCCCCCATGTCTGATAAAAACCCTCAGATGTGTGCATAACACTCAAACACAACTCCACAGCAGGTGTCTGTGTGGGCAACTGCCACGTTCAGATAAGATTGAACTCAGAGATTTCAGAGAGGCGATGTCAAAGTCAATGGAGTATGGAGAAAACACGACGTCAAGATCTGTCTCTGAGGGGGAAAAGGGGGGAAGGAAGGGGTGTGGAGGGTGTGAGGGGTCTCCAACAACACAGATGATGTTGAGGCAGCAGAGGCAGCAGTGCCACAGGACAGGGACCCGTGCCAGTTTGTGGCCTTGATTAGTGCCACTGACACCATATGGCACAGTGATGTGCAAATGTCAGCCTGCGTGTCGCCCTGCAGCGATGTTACCCAGCGCTGACTGAACAGAGATTTGAATCTTTTGTATCAACATATACTCACCCAACTTCAACTCAATTAATAACCAAAAGTATTAACAAGACATGCAAACTACTAGCCTCTCCTTTGGCATCATGCCTTTGACCTGCATATTTCCTGACATTAGGATCATGATTTCCTCTTTCACTTTGTTTTGCTGTTGCCTCGTGGTTCTGCTTCACTTGCCAACTTTCAATTTGTCATAGCTGATCTGTAAAGAAAGCTCCACTTTTAGCTCGATCCACCAGGCCCTTACTGCAGCAAAACAATAAGAACTGCTATATTATTGCTCTAAACTTTGGCTCCACCTGATAAGATACCTCTGCATTTTCTGAAGCAGAGGACTCATGCAGTGTGCATGAATGTGTGTGTGTTTGTGTGAGGCTGCAGAAACTCTCTCACAAACAGGGCTTTGTTATTTTGTTGTGCTGGCTCTGCGTTTGATTCATCTTACAGGAGAGCTGCCCTGGGAGTGTCTTTGTAAAGAGCACACATACGACTGCAGCCGTGCCAGTTCAGCTCTCCAGACTTCATGCAAAGACGTGAGCAGTGTGGGTTTGTGTTTGTTGTGTGATGTGTGATGTGTGGGGTTTCTGTGTGTTGGCGGCAGTGAGGGGGCAATCATCTAGACACAATAGGAGCCAACAGATGTCTCTCTATCTCTCTCTGCCTCTCTTCCTTTCATTTGTCTCTGCAGTACGTAGGTGGAGCTCACCAGCAGAGACAGACGGAGGCTGAATAAAACAAGAAAATGAGAGCAATGTGGCTCAGCCATTTCTCCATCACATTGATTTATTCTCCTTTTAAAAACCATACAAATTCTTTTTTCTTCTTGTTGTTGCTTCTCGAGCACCAACAGCAACAATTTCATCCCATTTCTGTCCCGCGTCTTGTCCGCTTGTGTGATGGCCCTTCAGAGATCAGCATGAAAGCATCTGCTCCTTTCAGGAAACAAAGCAGAGATGTTGGCGTGCTCACACAGCACGATGTGGAGCCCGTTTAAAGAAGGTGTATGACTGTTTGTTTGGAACACAGCCTTGAAAAACAACATGTGAACACCTGTAGTTTAGAGGAATTATTTGCACCTTTCCTTAACATTGTCACAGTGTCAGTAACGATGTTCTCTTACAAAAACGTGAAAAACCTTTTTTGTTGTGCACAAGAGGATGCAGAGCAATGAGAGCTGGTTTCTCAGTGTTTGTTCTGATTTAAAGTAGTTCTTATCTCTCCAGCAGAGATGCAAACTGTTTTCTTCTGCAACACCCTAAACCAGAAACTCATTTACCTAGTTAATAAAAGATTTTGTCTCCTTAAGGTGGGTTCAGTCCTGAACAGGCTCTTGCGTGGTCTTGTTTGCAGCAGACGCTCATAGTTTTGTAAAATTCAGTGACATACCTGCCAACACTACTAATTTCTGTGGGTGTCTCCCACCTTTTAATCTGTTCCCTCCTTTATACAAACAATTTGAAATTCTTCCTTTTTTTCTGCCTATTTTTTATGTTGGCACCATTTAAAGGTATAATTGGTAATCTGATCTAAGTACACTTTTTTAAACACTGGTTAAAATGATCGATATGTCCCGATGGCAATAAAGACCATATGTGTTCTTAAAAGGGAACAAAAAACAGCCACTTTCTACAGCAGGAGTAATCCTGTATAAACTCCTACCTATCGGACCTGCTGTGAGGCCTGCCAGTTTGAACCAATTAGATCGCCCCCTGCTGTCCTGCGCATTCATAACGCCAGTGTGCACGAGCGGCAACCTCCGGTCTGAAAAAATGAGACAACACGGAAGTGCTAAAAAGCTGCTGTTCCTCTTGTGACCGCTTGAGGCTGGCTCCAGAAGCACCGGAAGTACTGTATTAGCAGACGGGAAAAAGGCCATTTTCAGAGCCGTGATCGGCGTATTTAAAGCCTGGTACAAACTCTGTCTCCCGTCTGTATCGCTAATTTTGCTAACGGCTCCCACTGTGAGGGGGGTGAATTTTTTTCTAACTCGGCCGTTTGGAAGATATTAGGACTAAGAGCTTACCCAATCAGAGCCACAGCACAGATCACGTGACTGACGGGCGCCCAATACCTGTGAGTTTGGGCACTCGTCACTCGTCCCATTTCCAATATGGCCGCGCCCGCCGTTTAGCCTCAAAACAGAGCTGCAGTAACAGACGGGTGACGTCACGGAGACTACGTCCATGTTTTATACAGTCTATGAGTGTGCACCAGCGTCTCTGACTCAGTGCGCATAACCGAGCACGGATGTTCTAGAGAACGCAGCAGAATGGCAGAAAAACTTCCCTCGTTTGTTGGCTCCTCCTGCCAAACCGGGCAGAAAAAGAAGGTCAGAGGCAGAGAGAATTGAATTGAGAAAAATTTCGGACAAAGCCAGGGCGAAGACAAGAGTTCACATCAGGACAGCTTTTCAGCGTGGATACAGCTCAAAGAAGTCAAAGCTTTAAAAGTGATGCTCATTTTCTGTTGGAAAGGGAAGTTCTGGGATTTTTTGAGGGAAAAATTTAATCTTGATGAAATATTTAGCCATGATTCTTGTTGTGTGGTGATTCCAGCCCGGTGCTAACGTTAGCTTCTGTGTCTGTGATGTGTCTGAGATCTATCATTTACTACAGACGCACCAGCTTTAGCCAACAGTTCAAGTGTGGGCATTTAGTTTATCTATCTGTCGTTTTAGTCATGTGAGGAGTCATGTTTTTTACTTGGATTTATTCTGTTTTGGTGTGAATGGGAAGTCATGTTTATATCCATTTAGCCACATTAGCCGCTAACGCTAACGTTAGCTTCTCTGTCGGTAAAAGCCTTGACATTTGTTACTTTTCTGGAACCCAGTTTAACATATTTGATTATATTTCTCAGTATGTGTCAGGGCATTTGTTTGATTCATACAGACAGGCAGGCTTTGAACCGGACGTTTTGCAGCTGTGTAATATCTGGTATCTCTGTGTTGTTTCAGTTATGTGAAGGATCGTCCACTTCGACGCCAGTCAAACTGTCTGTCATCAGTCACCGGTGCATTAGGATAATGCTCGGTGACAGTAGCCATGTTTGTATGTTTTTGACCTTGCTGTGATACTGTTTTGATGTTTCTTACCCCTGAGTGGGGCATGACTTGTTTTACAAAAAAAAAATGACGTGCTGATGACCAGTTTTGAGTCTTCTTTCTGAATCAATCATGATTATGATCATATGTTTGTTCGTGCACGAGCAGCGGCGTCGTTTTGGAGGAGGGGAGGGGGGAGAGAGGAGGAGCTAGAGGGAGTACTCGAGAGATGCTACATTCAAATTCATGCTAGTTTTCCAAGACTGCCAACCCTGCCTTTAAATCCCCTGGATCCCAAACCTGCCAGCAGGAACCTCATACCACTTATTTTATGGCATTTACAAAACATCTGTCCAACTCAAAAACTGCAAAAAAGCTGGCACCATGGTCTAATTCTGGAGTTACCAGGAACCTGAATGTTTCACAGATCAGCAGTATTTGTAAACAGGCCGGGGAAGACAGCAAACTTTTTTTGACAAACATTTATTCCATCTGGATTTAGATAGGAGAGTTCCCGATCTGATGACAAGTTGGTAGTGATTTAGCTTCAATTCTGAGGAGTTGCTGATGCATTGTTTTTTCTTTGGTTTGTCTCTCAAAGCGAGTTAAATTTTGTAGAACATGTTTGATTAAATTCTCATTTTCTATACTAGCTACACCAATATATTAAAATAAATGCATCACTTATAAAACCAAAGTATGACGTAGTATCATATAAGAATGAATATTTGGCAGATGACACAGTGATTATAAACTAAACGTCATGACACCCACAAGAAGGGCTTGGTGAAGAAACCTTTAAGAAATCATGGGATTGTGATGATTAGAAAAAACATAAGAAATTTTAACCTTGGCATAAAGAGAATTAGGTTCAAAAGATTAGATCGTTGATATTGTAACACATACTTTATAAAATTAAACTTTGTAAGCAAACATGTTGTTTCCATCCTCAGCAGCACCTGCCTGCTCTGACTTCCATCCTCTTACAGTCTGTGAGAACAGAGCCTCAGAAACAAACACAGCCTTCCTCCTCCTCCTCCTCCTCCAGAGCAAACGTCTGGATCAGAGCCAGAATATCCATTCAACCCCCTCATCCTCCTCCTCCTCCTTCTCTCTCCTCCTCTCATCTCAGCCTCTTTGCCTGCAGGCTGGAAGAGCTCCAAGAATCAGGGGTGGGGGAGTGGGAGAGAGGGGAGTCGTTTGTGACAGAGAGGAGCTGGAGCTCGGAGTATGGCGGGGCAGAACGAGTGACCCTCAGCCACCCTGCAGCCTGAGGGACTGCTGGCTCACTGATGGCTCTGCTCATGACGTCCAGATGCAGATGCTGCAAAGTTTGTCAGGAGGAAAAGACGCAGCTTCCAGAGAGACCCCCAGCAAACCCCGAGGGAGGAGGGAGGAAATCGCTTCGTGCACTGCAAAAAATGCTGCAACATGTCTGCCGGAGATTCTTTCTGCACCTGCAGATCCCCCAAGTTTACGCAGAATGTATTTCATATGAGGTTTTCTGACTTTTCTTGGAAATCTTAATGCGAACAGGAAATAAATCTCCAGACAGGAAACATGCCTTTGAATCAGCGACAGGCAGCTGTGTGTGATAATGATTTTTTTTAAAACACATACACTAACGTCCAGTCACCTTAAGCTTCACTCTGACTAAGGTATCAGGTTCATAGAGCTGGATTCATTTTAAGGCTGAACAAATCCTGGATCTCATCACCTCCACAAGAAGAACTCATCGTGACAAAATAACAAATCTAAGTGTTCAGTCATGTCCAGACAAACAAAAACAAGTTTAATTGATAGGTTTATGAAATAATAAGCAACATTTGCATTACATTTTTGCTGGACTGAAACATCTATACTTCTGCAGAGAATAACTTCAGAAAGTTAATCAGGGATGGAGGAATTTGCACATAAAACAATTAGCCTGATAATCAAGGGCTGATCAACCAGGCCAAGTGGGCAGAACCAAAAACTGTGGTTCCGTGACTGTCCACTAGAGCCTGTTTTCAGCAGTGAGTCAGTTCCAATAGAGCTCAGTTCCCTAAGCTAATTAAGTCCTTGAACTTTAACCTCAAGGTTTTGAGCTTCAAGGTGATAAATTGGTGTTGTCTAATCTTAGTCCCTGCCTTTTCTGTTCAAATGAAGATACTGTCATAAGTGCATGCAGGTTTTTCTGAATCAGATTATCTGTGTCACTGATGTGCCTTTTTTTTTTAATATTGAAGCAGGTATCTGAGATGATCATTTATCCAAATACAGACTATTGTTTGAGTCAATGCTTCAAATGGATGCTTGAGCCAGGATTTATCTGCACATAGTTGATAAAACTACAAACCTGCAGAATTTGGTGCTCCACATTAAAAGTGAGGCACTTCGTGTGTTTATCTGAGCAGGAATAAAATCACTGGCTCGCTCTGCAGTCTTTTTGCAGTGTGTCCATCTGGCCCCGCTGAGCAGAGCGAGAGAAACTGACAGTCAAGCCATGTGATGGCACTGCGCCTTGCCCAGCAGGGCTTTGTAACAGACGTGGCCCAGTCCTGTTTTGTCTGACCCACAATTCACTGGGACGGCCCCAGAGACAGCGAGTATTCCTGCCAGGAAGCGGTGAAAAAAACACCAAGTGTGCCACAGAAAAGAGCCGAGTTACTGTATCGAGTGAACAAACAGATACGGCACAAAAACCCACTGATGTATCCTGGAATAGATTCTTAAGAGGTACAGACATCTGAACCACTTCCACACAAAAGCAGCAGTGACAGCCTCCTCTCACTCATCTTAATACACTCCAAACACTGCCAGCTCCCAGAGGAAATAACATGTTCATTCAGCTCGTTCCCACAGAATGCAGAGATGGAGGATGTGTACAGCTCTGGGCTGTTTAGTCATAAGCTCTCCATACATACATGGGTTAATGTTGTGTACCAGGGCTGCTCATTTCTCTGCTTCAATCACATTCTGTTGTTTTATCATCACAATAAGGCTGTTAGACCACATGTCACATGTTGATCCGAGAGGCCTGGTATTGTGCTTTTAGGCTGTAACCTTGTTTATCAGAGTTTTGAGGGCTGGCATGAATCAAGCTCCTGTCCTGGAGCAAAACCTGGAAATACAAGCAGCAACGTGACAAAATGAGAGCATGTCACTCTGTAATCTGCCTGTAAATACTGAATTTGACATTATCCAAAAGAAGATATTTTGTTTTTTGGGGTACCAAAAGCTCTGTACTCCTGATTTTTTTTGTTCTGATTTTCTCTACAAGCCAGTCTAACAGTCTTGTCTAACATCTAACCCCCCTTTTCAGTATCATTCTCTTTTCTTCATTTCTGCAATAATATTAGTGCTGAGAATAGGGGTCTGTCTGGGTGAGACATCCCTGTTAAAATAAAAAAAAGGCTCCTGTTAACATGGGTTTTTAAAAATAACTGACAACAATGGAGTTTGCATGCTGGGATAGTGCCCCATGATATAGATTTGTAATGAGACTCCTGTGAAGATAAAGGTGCATAGAGACATTTTTCTGCAGAGTACATGTCATTGGTGTATAAATCCATGCGTCTCTACCGGCTGCTGTCATGGTGCAGCAAATTCTTTCTACAAGGTGCATTATCAAATTTAGTAACTTATCATACTCCTACTTATGAAAAGCTATTTGAGAAGGGAAGTGGCCACCAGAGTGATATCAGCTACCTTCGTAGACTGCAAAGACCATTGTCTGCCCCCCAAGGAAAGAAATTTAGACATGCCCTTGTATTTGGGATCGTTGCATTGACAAAATGCAAGTTAACCATTTGAACAGGTCGTAACAAACCAACTTGACTGATGACCATATGCTTAGAGCTCCATGGTGCTTGATAATGATTTTAAAGCCATCAAATGGAGCATGCACAGCAGCTAGCTGTAGACTGGCTGAACTTACTGACTGCACCTCTGTAAGTATTGTTTTGTTTTATATATAAATTGAACCCAGTAAGAACTTTTTAATGACGCCCGACTGGCACCGCTGAAACTGGGCTTTAACCAAAAATAGCATACACTTTGCAAGAAAAATCAGGGTGTCTGTAAACACCCTGTGACAGAAATGATTGCACTTAAAGTTTTCAGAGTTTTGTTTTCATCATCTCTCTTTAGGTTGAATGATGTGTCACAGATTGAAGAGTGATGGATAGTCACCCCACTGAAAAATAATGATGCATGGTGATATCTTTGTTAGGGGGGAATAAAAACAGGATAATCCTCTGAAGGTAGATGTTGATCCAAGTACATCCCCAAACCTTGCACCAAAGCTTTACATCCTTAATAACCCAATTGTGAATCTGGTTTGAATGTAAAACAGCGTAGTTTGTCCTCCAGTTCCTCTTATCCATTTGAGGTTTCTAGAGGGATACAATCAGGCTCCATCAGCACACAGCAGCTGTAGTTTCTGTGCTAAAGACAGTAGTCCATCAGAATGCTAAGCTGTGTTCATGCATGGCTGGAGAAGCTGCAGCGTTCAGTGTGTAAATCTCAGATAAAAGCTGTTTGTTGAATGAGAGAGAGAGCAGCAGCAGCAGTCTGAGTACAAACAGAGCAGACAGAGCAGCAGGCTTTGAAGAAAATCTCTCCCCTGAGAGCAGCCAGCAGTATATCACTGAATCTAAACAGTCTGTCTCTCACACACTGTCTGTCTGTCTATCTGTCCGACTGTACATCACTCCTTCTGTTCCTCTCTGTTCCTCAGAGAGGGTGCGCCAGTCCCTCATTGTAGGGCGTCTCATAGATCAGGGGTTCCCAAAGTGGGGGTCGGGACCCCCAGGGGGGTCGCGAGACGCTGAAAGAGGGGTCGCAAGATGATTTCAGTTTAGAGGAGATATCCACAGCTATCCCAGACCACAATTAAGGTACTAACGCTGTTTGGTTCAACATACCTGTGCAAAAAGACTTTCTTGGCCCTGACATTTATTAAAAATAATATAATATATATCTTGTGTGAATGTGGAGGATGATCTCCGAGTGGCCGTCTCCAAAACTAACCTGAGAGGAATCATTGATCTGATTGTTTGGTTACACCTGGAACATGATAAATCTCTCAGATTTTATTTAAAGAAGTTGATACCAGAGTTGCAATGAATAAAAGTCAAAGTGTGTCTGCTCTTTGACTTGTTTCCAGTGACCCAAGCATCCCGCCCTCTTCCTCCTCGCCACACTAATCTACTGTTGTCCTTAATCCAGTTCCTCTGACGCTCAATGGGAAATCTACAGCTGCTGAGGGAGACACAAGAGTCAACACACACCCCAACCAACTCTCACTTACAAAGAATATCTCAACACACCTAAAAATGTCGGAACAACATTTTAGTGAGCTAAAGGGGGATATCGTTCTCACCGTGTGCCTGGTTTTATTTGTCTAGCTCAGGATCACAGCTGTAGACATTTTTCCCATGTAATTTATCATGTGTTTAGTTTGTTGTTTCCAGCTCTCTAAGATCTGATAAATTGGATAACACTCAAAATGTCCTAGGATTTTTAATCTGCTCAAGGATGTCAGTGTCCTGAAGCCTCTTCTATTTCCACACCAATAGGAAGGTTTCCAGGATGGTTCAGAATAAAAAGGACTCATTCAAACACCTGCATCAAAGTGATTCTATTCTGATCCAAATCTCTGTTCTGAATCTGATCAGACCAGCAGAAGTGGGTTTTTTTCCCTGTCTTCCTGTTTAAACAGCTGTATGTATTGTACTCTGTAAGAAGACGTGCTTACTGTCATATTTCTTCACATAAGAACACTCTGAGGTAAAATGGCATCCAAAAGCTGGTTGGATGCATGCAATCAAAGTGCATGTACATGATGTGACTTCTCAGAGAGCATTTGAAAGAGCTTATACAAATAATAATCTTTTTTTGTCCCCTTTGGAGCTCAGTACTAATCAGACTGTATGTGGACTTCAAACTTAAATGACTTTGACTCCCCTGGAGACAAATAGAGAACACACTGAGCAGTATCACAGGATCTTTTAATGTCCTAAATCATCAGACTGAGAAAAAGCTCAGACCCTCATATTGATGTTAGAAGGATCTCAGTTGTGTCGAGGAGATATGTTCTGGACAAAGAGGCACTTTTATTTTGACTCTTTCTTTCCTGAGCTGTCACGGTGGATTTGTGTCACACTCTCCCCTCCACGCCGTCATCTCCCTGTGCAGCGTGCTGTCCTTCACCTCCACAGGGGACGACATGGGGATCCCTCGCCCTCCGTTTGATCCCTAAACTCTGAACTCTGGGTGTAAAGGCTCACCTTCTCAGAGCTAACCCTCCTCAAAGAGGAGTCAGGGAAGAGTCACATCAATTAGACAGCTCCATGGGTTTATCCTCTGGAGAGGCTCAAGAAGCTGCTGGCTCGTCTTCCTCCTCCTCATCTCCTCATATCCCGCAGACAGCAGCGAAGGTTTTCACACTAATGAAAACTCTCTTTAGCATCCAATGAAAAGGGGAAAAAAAACAGAAAAGCAGATGAAGATGCTTTCTGAGAAGAGTAAGATGGAGATGTAAACCTCTGATCTCTGGTGGCAGATGTCAGTGACCTCCTTCAACCTTTTCTAGTCATCCACTGACTCCCTGTATTTGACCTTTGACCTCCTAAAGGATGCTGTGAGCTGTTTGGACAGATATCTACAGAAGGATGTTGTCTGTTTCAAGCACTTATTCATTGCTCCTGCTGTATTACTATCAACAAAAAGGTACATTTTAATTTGGAAATCTACAGGAAGACTAATCTTTGGTTGCAGCTAGGCCAGCAGTATGCAGTAAATAATGGGGGAAAAAAAAACATAAAATCAATCTCTATGTGCCATATCTGATGCTCTATGTCAACACACGCTCGCAAAAAACTGTTGTGTGGTCAGTCAGGAAATGCTAATTACAGTCACTTGTGTTGTAGATGCAGAACTCTTGAGTCTGTGTATAGTCTCAGGAGCCTGATGTATGGGTTATTGTATGTCCAAGACATCACAGACCTCCTGATATCACTGCCCTCCTTCTCTCTCTTTCCCTCCTGATTAGATGAAAAAGTTATTTTCTCAGAGCAGCACCATCTCATCTAATTAGTTTGTCTTTTCTGGCCTTGAGCTCTCAGATCCCTGGTCCTTTATCTGCTTCTCCCTCTTCAACCCTGTTTCGTCACGTCAGGAGATTGTGGCGTTTCCTCTGTGGTTCAACTAGAAGCCACAGAGGTATCTCCATTCACTTAGAATAAATCCTCTAAAAATAGGCCCAGCATTGATAAAACCTCTGAGGTTTGCTGTGAGGTGAAACCTTTTGTTTGGTTCTTATCGTGAGCAACAGTTGTTTGTAATGTGTCCACACTTCTAGAAGTAATTTGTTTGCGTTGAGCAGACACATCCGTTACAACGATCATGTGAATGTTTGACAAAGCAGAGAAAATCTTTTTCTCCGCTTTAGAGCCGCCATCCAACAGGACAATTATTATCATAGAGTCTTTCATTGCCAACAGAACAAACAATAGATGTCTATGCTGGCGCTGAGGATCCGACAGCTGTGTAAACTCACGTGCAAAAATACACAAACGCACGCTAGCATACCTAAACACACTCAACACACACACACACACACACACACACACACACAATCGTTTTCACTTCACAAATGGATTTCATCCAAAAGAAGCTTCTCTAAACAATTCCTGTGCAGCTTTCTGTCGGAGCGTGACGGCTGGATCTGAACATGCACAAATAGACGTGAACAGTGCGTCACTCTTCATCAGATGCAAACAATGAGGGAGAGATGGTTCCTACATCAGGATCTGCACTTAAATCCCCTAACAGCCCTGAGAAAAATCATAGAACACGTTTGATAAGACGCAAACAAAACACCTGAACGGAGGCTCTTAAGCAGAGTTCTTCACCAGTGGGTCCTTTTGCTCATATTGTTGTCTTTGGACACACATCAATGGATATAAAAGGGACAAAGATTTTATCTCTCAAACATGGTGTAATCTTAGTCTTCTGGCCATCTCACCCTAGGTTTTTGTTCCATGTTTTGTTGTTTGAATAAAGGTCTAACAAAACAATATGACATTCAGACTGTCGCATGTGTGAACTGATGGTTATTAAGTTATTTTTGTCTAGAATATACTTTAAGGTTTGTGTCAGCCTTCAGTTGGGACCTGGGGAATAGTGGGAGTAATAAAAGCTGCCCATCTTCAGCAGGAGCTCCTGTTTTAGCCACTGATGGGCTGCAACTGTTATTCTTGGTGTCTGCACCTATTACAGAATAGAAATTCCTTGTGTGTTTGTGTATGTGTGTGTGTGTGTGTGTGTGTATGTGCGTGTGTGTGTATGTGTGTGTGTGTGTGTGTGTGTGTGTGTGTGAGAATGCAAAGAGGAGGACACTCTGAGAAGTCAAGGTCTGTATAAACTCTGCTAAATGTAAACACATATCCTCCTTTGATCAGACATCATAAATCCTTCACTCTAAAACCTCAGACTCACAAACAGAAACACATCGATCTCATGTTTACATGCACAGTCCAGACACTCTGAGCCTACATGCATCCTTTCACTCCAGTTGTGAATTCATTCTTAGTAAAGTCCTGAGCGCAGCATGTCTGAGAATAAAGATTTTTTTTTTAATTTATTCAGGGATTTTCCTTGAAATAAAACTCTGACTACTGATCCAAAGAAATGGATGCTGTCATGAAATTAAGAAGGGAGGCAGAAGTCAAAGGAGTAAATAACAATAATCTTCAAACGGAAATATCCCCACACCATCAAAGATGAGATGGTATTAAATTTCAGCCTCAGCTTTTTTATTTACAGGCAAAAATCTTGTGCTCCTGGGCAGATTTTAACAATGCAACTTCAGGGTGAAGAGTTGTTCTGAAGAACCACATACACACACACACACTGTCATGTGACTGTACTCCGACATCCTCTGAGAAACTGACTGATTAGCATGAAATCCAAAAATATGTGTCCTCCGTTTAACCAACCTTCCGTCGTATTATCTTCACTTTTCCACCCTGCTCCTCCTCTCTATCTCCGTGCAGCTTCACACAGACTCCTTCTGGTCCAGCCTGGTCCTGTGGAGGCTCAGATAACACAGAGACGTTATATTTATCAGAGCAGCCTGAGCTCTATCTTTGGCAGTCCAGGCTGTAGAGAGAAAGGATGCTTATCTGGATTCCAGTGTTAACATGAAGCGCTCAGGGAGCTGGAGACGTATCGGACAGACAGGTGAACTGTCAACACTCACAACAAAGGCAAGAAATCCAAAACATAGAGTTTACTGGTTTCTCTGAATGATCCTGCTAATGTATTTCAATACAAAAAAGGAGTGAAATCATCAAATTATTGCATTTAAATTAAATATGTCTTTGTCTCCAGATTTTTCTGCCAATTTTATCACAGTATTTATAATTCAAAGTCTTTGGAGTCCCTTATTCTTTTTCTCTGTTTATACATTCATAGAACAAAGAGCTGAGAGTACTTGTTTTGTTCTGGAGACAGTCCTGGGCCTCACTCACCACTTCCACCAACTATCCCTTCAAAGATACAGTTTTGGCTTTTATGAAGTGTGGTTGCATGAAATTCTTGTAAATAGAAAGCTCATCGCCCAAAAGGGGGTCCAGGTCAGCTTAGCCTCTTTATTGACAAATCAGCCAAATCAGAGTAATGAAACAATAGCTGAGCATTCAACCTCTGCAGACAAGATCAGCCCCATCATGAAATTTATCAAACATCAAGAAACTTCAATGCTTAACTTCACAGATAAAATAATCTAGTTACATTTTCACATTTTGGCTTCTCAATTTGAGACGAACTGAAGCCGCACAGTCTGAACCTGGTGGTTTGGACTCAGTGATGTGTGAAGGGGTTGTTGCCTTCCCACAGCTAACTCAGAGTATATTGATCAGGTAAACATTGTGTGGACCATGAGTTGAGTCATTCTGAAATAAAAGCAGTGAATCTGAGAACTTCCTTTAAAGACTCTTCCAGTCAGCTTTTCTTCCTTTCTGTCTGAACTCCTGAAAGTAAGTAAGTAAGAAAGTGGGTGAAATGTTGGGTTTAAGTGAGGCAGGAGCTCTGGATAGTGAGTGATGCAGGCGTATGTGAGCTGCTGGTTTCCTCTGGTTCATAAAAATCCTGAAGTCCTGTTGGTACCAAGTCCCACTCCTGACAGCAGGAGCTCTCTGAGCTTGTGAACGCACACCTGAACCACCAGGTAACCTGGATCTCTGTTGGTCTACAGGTAGATCAGAAGTCTTAAAGCATTTTCCATCAGTGCACTGAATAGCTATTAAACTCTATACACCTAAACTTTCTCCCACCTACTCCAAAAATATCCATGTTGTTTGGCCAACTAAATTGGCATGCTGACTGAAACTAACATTTAAACAACACTGTTTGAGACATCAATATGATGACCTTAAGGTGATGCGCTATCTCATGATGGTCCGTGGGATCAACAAGCAGAAGCTAAACTCTGATCCCTTTTCATGGAATGATGTATGATCAATCTACACAGCACTTTGATCATGTTAGTGAAAGTTGGCTACCATCAGTTAGGAGGTTTTGACCAATCACACCCATCAAAAGTCATAAAGAAAGTCAGGTATTAAGATGCATATCACAGCCGCATCTCTAGGAAAGCTCTGATGATGTTTCCTCTTAAAGGTAAAACAGCAGACTGACAGATGATGAATATGAAGGGGTAGATATTTGCCTCAGGAGGTGGCGGAGACCAAAAGCAGACATGAAAAGGAGAAATGATAATGAACAAGTATACATCAGGAAAACTTTAGAGATGTTGATTAGAGCTGAACAGCCTTCATTGCAGTGTTCATCAGTGTTTAACTAATATCTGTTGAAGGCTGCTTGAGTTCCTGAGAAGAAAAACTGAAGTAATCAGAAAAAACATTATTTTTCTCCAAATTCACCCTCAAATAATCATTAAAATCCACTAAATCTGAAGTCTGCCGGCTGATTTGTAAATATGCTGCAGTGATGATGGTCATTATTTTAGATAAGTACTGACCTTTATGCAGCATAATTCATAACATTAACATAGTACTCTCACATTGTGGCCGGCTTGTTCTCTTAAATAAAATCTGAAGCTCTGTTGTGTTGAATAATGGATGCTTCATATTACAGCGCTTCCTGGAATTTGTAATTGACCTTTTACATTTTTTAACAAGGTCTACTGCAGAGCTCCAGCCTGATCCTTTGTGTTTAATTCTTTTAATTTGAACATTTCAGGCGAAACACGCGCCTTAATGTCCAAGTTTCATGTGTAAGTTTTATTTTAGTCACAGTGCACCATGTACCCAGAGCAGCATTCAAAACCAAACCTCTTCATCAGCTCATTATTGCTTTAACAGCAGCTGCATCATAACTGGGTTTAACGAAAGGTCAAAACTTACACACAATTTTTGTCATTAGTTTTATGGCAGGTAACAGAGCACCTGACAGCATGACAGGCTGGCATAGCAGTTCCCCAAAAGGGATGACAGATGAGACAATGGCAGATGATTTTCTTGCGTGTGCACAGGATTAACAGAGTAGAACAGGTACAGTGTCTGCATTAATGATAAATGTGCATTTTGGTTCATACAGGGTCCTCCACAGCTCCTCAGTATCTCTTCTTTACAGACCCTGACTCCAAATGTCATCACCAGCACAGTTCATCACCGATCAACACCAAGCTTATTTTGGCTTCAGATTTGCACAGCAGGGGGACAGAGACAAATTTGATTGAACCGAAAAGCTCATTTGTTGATGATTTTTCAGATCAGTCTGCTACATGCACGTTGCCACACCATGCAGCACGTGAGCGATGTGATGGTATTCATCTCTCTGTGTCCTCCACCTCTCCATCCTCCCTCAGTCATCTGCCTGTTTACTGCCTCACTGACCTTTTTTACAGGTGAGTCCCTCTTTGCTCTTCATCAGTGCTGCTCAGCCACACACTCAATAATCTCTCTCTCTCTCTTTACTGCTGCCTCGTGAAGAAAGCCCTCTTATTCTGAAGAGACTCGCTATTAAGAAATCAATTCCATCTACATGCCGCCGACAAGCAGCAGTGCTAGCTCTCTGTGAGACAGACAGGGAGGCCGGATCCTATAAATCAGCATAGCTGAGATATTTGTGGCCGACGTGGGAGAAGATTTATGCCGGCTGGATATTGGAGAGCATCTATCAGGCTCGCACAGAGAGGCTGAGGGCGGGTGGGGGCAGGGAGGTGAAGGTAGATAGTAGGAGGGTCATGGATGGAGGATGGGATCTTTGTCAACGGAAGTAGGGAAAAGGATTCTGAAGGTTGGAAGACGTAAAATAAGACAGGAAGAATTTAAAAATTCACACACCCTAAGCAGCAAGGAGATCGTACCAGAGGGGGTGTAGCAGGTTGAAAGATGGATGAGCAGGGGGTTGTCGAAGGGAAAAGAGGTGGTGCCAGGTTGTTACAGTGAGCCATGAATTAACTGAAGCTGTCATACATGGATAACCTGAGAACAACCCCACACTCATCACCCAGCTGCCAGATTCAGGACGTCATCAAGGATATCAGTTCACTAAATCCTGCAAAAAGATACAGACAGAAATCAGCAGCTGCTATCCTTTACCAACCAAAACGCATTAAACAATCAGTTTCCTGAGCAGGCCGAAGGAGAAGCAAGGTTACTTTCACAGATAAAACCATTTTTTAAAAGAGAGTATTTACATTTTCAGGGCACTCTCTTTTCTTTCACATCCATCACTCTGCTGCTAAAAGGTTCGAAGGGAGCTAGAGGACAGTTCTGTGATGTTCGCACATTGTTTGTCAGAGGTCATTTATAGACAAGCTATCAAACCTTACAATGTTGGTTTCCCACCAAAAGGTTTATAAGAGCATCTTTCATCCCAGCCAGCATCAAGGCCAGGAGCTTTTATTAGCCAGCAGCTGGATACAACGCTTTTCAGTCTGTGCATGCTGTAGCTCTCTGTTGGCTTTGAAACCTGCATTAGAAAAGTAAGTTGCAGCTGCAAGGGGACAGGATTTTTAAAGAGAGAAATTCATCTTATCAAGTGAAGGGTGTGAACTATTTTCACTGGGTGCAAACTTACAATGGTATATTGGGGCCACCCAAAGAAATTTCCCCCAATTTTTTTTTTGAGAAACAACTCGAAATTTGCAAGTTCATTAAGTTGCAAATTTACAATTATATTATATTATGCAGAGCATTTTTGCCCTTCATTGTTGTACCGTAGGTGTCTGAGGCATTGCTCTTCAAATTGCCACACCTGGAGAAAAAAATTATACATTGATTTGAGAAAATGTGTCTTCTTGTACCATAGATCCCATCTGAGTATCCCAGATTTGTAAACATCCATAGCCTTTCGTCTGGCCTGTGTGATGAATCACTCATTGGATAAATCCAATAGCTTCCTTCTGATCAGTGCGCTGCTTTCTTCTGTACAGCCCCAATGTACAACACTGTCTCCCTAAAGTCTAGATGTTCAACATATGCTGTGAGGATTCCAGGCTAAAATCAGAAGAATCTCCCTATTGCTGAGTCCAAGTAGGAAATAAAAGGGCAACGTGTAAACTGTTAAAAATTCAAAGTTTCACCCAAAATGTATGTTTCAAACTCAAGTTTGATTTCTCACAGATTTACATCTTGAAAAACTCAAAGTCCAGAACATCATTTTTACGATAAATGTAGGTTGCAAACATAGTGACTCTTTTAATGAGTTTATATTTGGCAAATTTTGGAGACTCTTTTTCAAATATAGCAACTATCAACAAATTTGGCACCCTTTTTCATAGTTTGGAGACTTCTGCTCAATGGCCCATGGGCCCCTCTCTCGTTCCAAAACACTCACAGGCTGACAAGTCCTCCTTACTCAGTTGCAGCCATAGCAGGCGACTGCATGCTGATGGATCATACTCGCATGTCTTCCTTTGATCACTGATGCAGGTCACAAGCCCTGATAAAGTAGGACGGTTGTTATTTTTCCATTACAAGAAAAAGAATGTACAGAGGGAAGTTATAAACATATCTGTGCTGTTTTTTTACACATTTTTTCTCTCTTTAGGCTGATGATGCAAATTTGGAGATGATGCCAATTAGCAACTTTTAGGACAGCCAATAACTGTGTTCCTTACTGAGGAATTGACAACACAGTACCTGGGGCTTAACTCTGAGTGTCTGGCCTGAGATTCTTGTGTTTTTCATCTTGATGAGCTGTTTTTGCTGGATTACTCACAGAAAAACAACACAAAAAAATAACTTCACAGAACCACTTTTGAGTTGACTTTCCACTCTCAGCTCATCATCTCTGAAAGGACAGCTTAAAGTCCCCTCAAAGCATACGGACCAACTAAAGGAAGTTTAGAGAGGAGACCCTGACAGCTCGTCCCCGCCATGAGACACAAAACAAGAGCAAAGAGAAGAGGGCAGTGAAAACTCAATGGATGTGTTTGCACCATCGATGAAATGTTTCTGAAGCATTTGGATTTGATTCGGAGCAGATAGCAGTAGGAAAAGTTTGCATGTTACCACTGACAGTGCTTACTATTACAAAATAATCCTGCATACATTCACACATACACATTGCCATTTGAAGCAGTGATACGGTCATTCAGTCAAACAACACTTGGATGTGTAGACTTCTTGCAGGGGACGTTTGTTGGGTCATAAATGGTGCGATAGATACATAACTTAAGATGCATTACCAGCACACACACTCACATAAGTACATATCTGAATCCAAACCATCTCATCTTTCAGACCTCAACCTGCTAGTTTTGGTGCCTAAACATAACCAAATTGACAGATTTATCATGTTAATCACACACTAAAGAAAGCTGTAAGTCTCAAAGTCATAAAACATGAGGCCTGAGCTTCATGTAGAAATTCTAAAGAGATGTTGCTGATTTATTATCACTTTCATGGCTGCTTAACTCTGAGCTTTGCACACACGTCAGTGTTATGATGACAGTTGTCTCTGTGTGACAAATCTATGCACCAGACGTACCTGGGTAAGTCCAAAATAAGGAGAGAAAATAAAGAAAGCTAGCGGACGCTGATCAGAAGGTCTTATCCTGAATAATATATCTCAATTCACTTCATATGAAAGTATACCTTTTAAGAATGACTATGTGTTCTGTGTTGGCAAAGAGCCACACAGCTGCAGCTCTCTCAGGTTTTTCTCCATAAGGGAGCATGCTTTATGGGAGACATCAAGACAATACTCCTGGTTTTTATCTCCTCACTCTGGGTGGACAGTCTGGGAATCAGGCTCAGTGGTATTGTTCCCTCTCGGCAGACATGGCGCGTAAAGACAAAAGCTCTAGCAAACGCCTCGGCTTCGCTTCCTAAACACTATAAAATGTCACACCTCTTTGTGCCCTGTGGGCTTTATGTCTGACATAAACGTCAAGAAGTCTGCGTGTCAGGTATCCAACCTACATACAAGAACAATGGTGCTAACAAAGCTCAGGAACAGCTCGTATTTATCAGGGTTTCAATCAAATAGGGGCCAGAACCATGTCAGTGTGTCACTCCAGTCAGCAGGAGGAGAAGGAGGAGGAGGAGGAGGAGGAGAGTGGCCCTTGTGAAAGAACAGGTGCTAAATGAGCAATAATTACATGCAACCCTACATGATGTTATTTTTCACTTTAAATCCGAAAACATCCAGGGATGCTCAGGTGTGGAAACTGTGAACCAATCATAGCTCAGGGACTCAACGAGGGACTCAAGATGCCTCGCACTAATCAGGTTTTGGATATTGGATTAAATTCATCTTTTCAGCTGACCCCATATGTTTGACTTAATCTTTTTATGGCAGGGGGAATAAAAGTGAAAGGCATTCACTGGAGAGCGCACTCATCATTGAACAGACAGTGATTCCATATGTTACAGATCTCCATCTAATTACAGCGCCATGCAAGGTGGGCTCAAACTTAATCCAACACAAGCCATGAGGAGAGACACCATGGAAGAGAGAGACTGAAGCCGTGGACAAATAATACATCATACTCAAGACACATAATATGTTGGTTAACTTAAAATCCTTTTACCAAATCAGTCTCATGATTCCTAATGGAGCTGTTACAGTATCAGATTTACAAATCCTGAGTTGGCCAAAATACAGCACAATGAGGAAATCATGTCCAAATTCACAACAAAGAATTAGGACCACAGAAATAAAATCAAGTAAAGCTTTCAAGATGAAGTCAGAATGTCAGAGAAGGACAGTCGAAGTATTGCATTCAGTCTGAATTCTAAAAACTAAATCTGGATGTTACAAGAATGAATTCAGGAGGTGATGAGACTTAAGTTGGAATGTTAAAAGAAAGAAAGTCAACTCAAAAAATGTCGGAATATTATGAGATAACAGTAGGAATGTCATGAGGATGAACTCTTGATGAGTCGAGAAAAAAGGTCTGAATGTTACAAAGATAGTGTGTGATATTTGGAGAGTAAAAGTTCAAGTGTTACGTGAAAAATGTCCCAATGTGGAGAAAATAAAGTCAGAATTTTATGAGAACAGAGTTGGAATGTTACAAGAACAAAGATCAGAATGTTAAAACTAATGGAGTCAGAATGTTCTAAGAAAACAAACAAAGGGAAAAATGTTGGAAAGATACAAAATTTTTTTTTTTACAAATAAATTTTGAAGGTTACAAAAAAGAAATGGTAATGTTACTAGAATGATGTCGGAGTGTTATGAAAATAACATCTCAGTGTTGGAAGTGTTAAGTCAGAATTCTATGAGAACAAAGTTGTAAAAGTTACCAGAAACAAGAGTCTCTATGTACGAAATGGAAATGGGGGGGGGGGGGTTAATTGGTATAAAACTGTTCATGTGGAAAGTATTCAGTGCTTCACTTTTTCAACATTTTTGACCCATTCCACTTTGCAGGATCTCTCATGTCATGACACCGAATCAGGTTGGTTCTCATTCAAGTCAATGTGTCAGCTCATACTAGATCTGTTTTGTTTTGACTCTGTGCCTGGTATGGCAGGTTGCAAGTGCTATGGCCCAATCCTAATCTTGCCAAATGCCAGAGCTGTGACGCATCAATTCAATGTAGGCAAGGTCAGGACAGGAAGAAGTGCCCAGGTACCATCTAAAAAGATAGTAGTATCTGTAAAAGTAGGAGTATATGTTGTATTTCAGGCATCAGACAGGGTGGGGAGTGTTGTTGCACAGACATTTTCAGATCTCTCCAGAGATGTTCAAACGGATTCAAGCCTGGGCTACATAACAAAACATAAAAAACCACAAGTGAAGTCAAAGTGAATTGAATTGAAAAAATGAAGCACTATGAATACTTTCTGGATGCACTATATGATAACGCTGTGGGAATAAAGTTGGAGTTTTGTGATTAAAAAGAGACGACTCATCATGAAGCAGACGAGTCAAACAAAGATGTTTACTGTGAACAATGATGAACTGCAACTCATTTTATGTCATCAAAGAATTGTGTCATATCACCTTCTAAAATATAACACACAATAAAAGATTTTTTTTAAATCTACAGTTTGTGGACAGAAAAGTTCCTTTGACACGGTAATGCCCTGACTGAAGTAAATCCAAAGTGTTTGATGTTTAACAGAAACCCACTGGTGGTTAAAGAGTGTAAAGTGAAGAGCTCTTTAAGACAGGGGTATCTTTCATCGGGGACTAAAGCTGGTTCCAGGGTCTGTTGACACAGAGGTCTTTGTCTGGCTGAAGTAAATCAATATTTTTTTAACTGCCAGAGACAAAGAGCCACCAACTGTTGGAAACCAAGGATCCAAAATTTAAGACAGGAAAGCCCTGAATTTCAGATGACCTTGATTATGAAGCTGTTTACAACAAGTGGTCCAGAGGGGAGGGGAAGGGGAGATTGCACCGTGCTAAATCTCTTAAAATCTGATATTATTGGATCAGAATAGTGGTTAACCTTTAGTCTGACTGTTTCATGCTCACATTTACTGACTTCAGGGAATGCTTCACACACCAGCTGAGCAGAGATAGGGGTCAGAGATGAATGCAAAGGGAGAGGGAGATCACACAAGACCAAATATTCTTGTAACCTGATCTTATCTAACAATTCACCACAGCCAACAAATTTTATAACAACTTGGTTCCCAACTTAAGGTTATCACAAGCTTGAAAAAAGGAGTCCCTGTATAGAATGCTAGATTAGAAGGAAATATGGTGAGATTTATGTAAATTGGGCATGTCTTGATAATCAAGCTACAAAACAGCCAATATGCTTTCCGTTTTAAACACCTGAGAGTAAAATAATTTGTGAAAATGAAAAATCAGGTTTTAAAAGATTCAGCTTTAAACTGGTGCTGTTGTTGTGAGTGACACAAAGCATAAAGAAAGAAAGAAATCTTCTGCTGTGACCCTTCTCTAGTATCTTCAAGTACCATCACTTCACTAGATATTGAACTGTGTAAATCACTTAAAATGCACCTTTGTGTTTATTGAAACAGGCATTGAGTTGTCCTCTCATTTAAGAAAGCAAAAGTGAAGCAGGCTTCATTGACAGATTTTACATCTAGCTTTTGAAGGTGCGCTCATACGTTGTCAGTGCTCTAATTCCACTTTTTTGTAATGTGTCCCTTTCATGAAGTAACATAAAAGACCTGCTTCAAACCAAACAAGAGCGAGGCCTACTGCATGAACCCTGAAAAAAGTGAAGTGTTCAAACTTTGCGCCTTTTTTTTTCTCTATCGTACAAAAATCCTGAAAGGGTGAGCTCCAGGAATACAAATTTGAAGCACGTTTGAGTTTCTGGACCAAGGGCGACTGATTGTACCATCCATTGTTGTCATGTTTCAACTCCTGTGCATTGTTTGACCTATAACTTGGGGAGTACTTTGCATAAAATGTGTCCCTGAAAAGTTTTCAACAACTCTTTGGCCAAAAAATATATATACATATTTTCTTAACATGAGATTGTGACCCTGCTCTAACTTTTACCAGAAAGTTAAAGACACCTGAGTGAGAGTGATTTTAAACCAGAATAATTTTGTGACTCACAAATGTTAAGGTTTTATATATATGTGACAGGTTTAAGGGACTGAATTTCTGTTGTCATGTTTGTCTGTTCCAAATGAGTTCACAGACAGACAGGTGGACTGTTTACACGTGTGTCTCATGCAAGGAGGTTCTGCAGACCTGGACCTGACCTGCAGAGAACAAAACTCTTAGAGATACCGGCAGAAAAAGAAAGGAGAGAGAGGGAGAGAGAGAGAGAGAGCAGCTTTAAAGGAAATGAAGAGAAAGATAACAAGAGGTTGACGGGCAGGGGGACAGGATGAAGAAGAAGAGAGGTGAGGGTCAACGGAGTGGGAAACTCTGTCTTTGAACTCTTCAAGGTTAACTCTTTCATCAATGCTCGCTCTGCACAGGT